>CAHIKZ030004896.1:6150000-6167500 GCA_903632075.3 Acanthosepion pharaonis | reverse complement strand
TATGTATGTGCGTGTGTAAAGCGCATGCGCGTCAGTCTGTGTATCTATTTCTGTACATAGTTTATATTAGTATATTTTGTTTACTTTTATTAATGTATATTTTGGAATACGTTTGTCCATTGAATGTGTCCATGTATGCATATACACATATATTTCATTGGTTGCAGATGATTTTGTGTTCGTATCTGTGTTGGTGTATGTATTCTTTTGTTTAAACATGTTTTTATATGTTTGAGCTGAGGCATATGTTTTTAAGTGTGCATATACATTTCTTTAGGTACCTCCAAAGATTCCCTAAAAATGAGCATACATGAGGAAAAATGCCCTAAACTAAATAAAAACAAAGTTTTATTGTCAAAATTTTTATGTTATTAAGAGAAAAGAACAAATGATTTTTTATTATTATATTTGTATATCCCTTTCGAAATTTTGTTAAAAATTTTGTTTTTCTTGAGTCAACGGGTGACCATAATGATATTTGAACGTATTCTTTGCGGTAAAAAACACATTGATTTGGAAATTCTTGAAAAAGTCATATAATTGTCAGGTTTTAATGAAACTTTCAGGACTTATTCACAAATGAATTAAATTATTTTGAAACGTTTCTTTTTTCCGAAAAACTTGGTAAAAATATTTTTTTACATCTGTCACCCTCACACACACACACACGCGCGCGCGCGCGCGCGTGCGTGCACACACTTTTTAATTTCATGAAATTTCGAGAAATTCATTTTTGTAGCGCTAAATATCTATATTAGCGCTTAGTTTTTATATTACTCCTTGGAGAATTTAAATTACAAAAACTTGTAAAATAAAAAATGCAATAAAACTAAGACATTATTTAATTAGAAAAGCTTTTAATTGACACTGTTATCTTAAGAAAAAAAAAGATGAATAATGAATTTTTACAAGAATTGTTTTCATTTTTGAACAATTTAACTGACAAAAACTATATTTACTAATAATAAATGGAAAATCAGCGACACCCAGTATTTTATAATTTTGAAGTGTGTGTGTATATATATATATATATATATATATATATATATATATATATATATATAAAATATCGAGTCCATAGACAAAACTATCAGAAAATAAGAGTGGTATCTATAATAAATTTAAAGTTTATTGGCAATTTTCTATCATTTACTCAACAAACATCTTCATAATTATGACTATATAAGCCAAAGTACCTAAAATTCAATAAAATAAATTAAATTCACTTGCTCAAAGCCGTTTTAACCATTAATCGAATATTTTCCAAAATTTTTGAGATTACTGGGTAGTTAAAAAAATTACATAAAAAAAGGCGTTGACGTTGTAGTCATCAATCTTTACAGTTATGTACCACTACTTAAAAAATGCCAACCATTAATCTATCGATAATTCACGCAACACTTCATAGAAACACCCGTTTTCTTCTGCGATATTTTAAGCTAAAAGTAATACTTGTTTAAACTCAGTTTAATTAAACTTTAAATCGGTTAATCTTCCTCAAATACAGTCTCAGAAAAGTATATTTTATTTTTAAAGATTTTTTAATGATGTGAATTATGTTGCGTTGGCAGATTTGTCAATAGGGCCGAGTTTAGCGATCTAAAAAAATCAATTTAAATTCGTTTTGAAATACAGCAAAATATTTTGATTATTAGAAATATTAAATTTAATCTATTTGCTTAGAATTAAAACTAAAATAAACGCTTCAAGAAAGATTTTTCATTTTTAAAATGCATGTTAAATCTTCGGTATCATTTTTTTTTTTTTTTTTGTAGCTACCTACATTGATGTTTACAATGTTTTCATTTTTGAACATGTGACTGTCTAATAAAAAGATGAGAATAACATTGTTCATGTAATATGTTTTTTGAGCAAAAGTTGTTCAGACCATTAATATATATAATGAATTATCTTTTATTTGTTGTTTTATTTGAAGTGTATTTAAATTTTGAAGATATAACAGGATTACATAAACGTATCTTTTACGAAATTATACCTATACAATTATCGCACTTTTTAAAGTTCATAACTTTAGACTCTAGGAAAATGCGCTTTAATTGTCTTTTACATTTTGAGAAAAATTTATAATAAAATATGATATAATGATACAAGAAGATAATCTTTTGCCATAATGACACGATAAATTAATCTTTTACTATATTAATAAAATAATCATCAAGTGATGTAGTTTCTGTTATCTGACACAATTCTTCGTGATTCTACAGCGCCAGTTCACAATGTTCAAAGAATGATAGTCTTTGCTCAAAGCCCACGCGCTTCACTTGCTCAAAGCCGTTTTAACCATTGGTCTGAGAAAACAGTTGTATACGGGGAAGAGATTAGATATTTCTGAATAGGTTTTGCGTTCAAATGTTTAACATGTGTAATGCATTCAATAAGAGTTCAGAAAAGTAAAAATCAGATTAAATGTTGTTTTTTTAAATATGATGATTAGACTTTATATTGTCGGTTAATAACATCTTGCATTCATTCAATTTGTAATTGGCAACATTAAATAAACTTAAATAATTTCAGTACTAGATTGGCGGAAATCATTTTACAGTTGAAATGACTATATGAAACCATAAGTTCTGCGTTAAGATGTTTCTTTTCTCGCACTTCTCGCCTGTGGAACTCTCTTCCGGCCTCTTACTTTCCAAACGTTGAGCTTCTTTTTTAACGTTGAACTTCAAAATTTTAAATGCAATGTCAATCGTTATCTCCTGTTTACTTAATTCCTGTTCTTTTATTGTTCTCTCTGTTCCTCGTATTCTTTCACACCCAGTAAGCTCTTACATCTTAGTTGCTTTATTGCTTTGCTTGGGGTGAAATTATTTTTTCTAAATCATGAAAAGACGAATATTTGTAATCTTTTTTTCATTGAGAAATAAGGAAGATATAATGGCACCACAAGAAGACATATTTTAAGAATTTATTGCATTAGTTCTACGAGAAATAAAAACAGGAAGCAAAGAACTAAGGTGCCGATTGGGCCTAAACCTGCACCTTCCTTGCTTTCACTGATGCAACTTTTTCAATCATCACCACTCAACATCGAAGCAAAAAAAAAAAAAAAAAGAAAACTGCCATGGGCAACATTGTTCCAAACTAAGCTTTTGAAGAAGAAACTTGATTATGATGAACAGACCTTAGAATGTGGCTCTACAGAAGGATACTCAGAATACCATGAACCGAACAACGGCGGAGTTTGAGAGAAAATGGAAACAAAAAGGGCGCTTATATTTAACATCAGAAATGGACAGTTGAGATTTCTAGGTGACATAACTAGGAACATAGCTTGTAAAATTTGATACTCACAGGACAGATTGAAGACAAGAGGGACAGAAGAAAATAACGCATAACCTACATAATGAGGAAAGGGGGCTTGTAAAATCTGATACACACAGGACAGATTGAAGGCAAGAGGGACAGAGGAAAACAACGCATAACCTACATAATGAGGAAAGGGGGCTTGTAAAATCTGATACACACAAGACAGATTGAAGGCAAGAGGGACAGAGGAAAACAACGCATAACCTACATAATGAGGAAAGGGGGCTTGTAAAATCTGATACACACAGGACAGATTGAAGGCAAGAGGGACAGAGGAAAACAACGCATAACCTACATAATGAGGAAAGGGGGCTTGTAAAATCTGATACATACAGGACAGATTGAAGGCAAGAGGGACAGAGGAAAACAACGCATAACCCACCTAACGAACTTGAGTAAATGGATGACAGAACAGGGATTAGGCGAGATAACAAAAAGACGACATTTATTAAGAACTATAAAGGACAGGAAATTATGGAGAGCCATGACCGCCAACGTCTTGAAGGGACACGGTACATAGAAGAAGAATATTTATAAAATAGATGTAAGGCATCTCGATATAGACTAATGGTCATCAAGCTTGTCTCACAGATCTTTACTATAGTATGATCGTCACTGTGTGCCCCAAAATTTAGGTTTCTGCCAAACTAAGGTTTGGATAATATTCTTAAAATAGCTGTATGGCAAGTCGATGTAGACTAGTGGTCAATAAGCATAATATATGAAATAATTAAAATATTCGACAAAAATTATTTAATTAATGCTATGAAACTGATTTTTTTTAGTAAGAACAAGCAGTAGAGCCCGGCGTTGCCCGGGGATGTAACAGTAAGAGATAGATCAAGTATCGACCATCATAAAGACTGAAAAATAAAATTGACAAAGGTTATTGTTTAAGGTTGACGGATACGCATGTCTTAATTAGTTTTATTTTTTTATTTTTATTTTTTTTTACAAATTGGTCAAAACCAAACTCAAACAAAAACATTGTTTTCAATCGTTATGAGTCTACCGATTGAATAGAACTTTATTATAAACAATTGTCTTGTAAATGGAATTTTTAAAGCATTCTGAATGTAAAAATAAAAATAAAAGTGTGCAAGACAATAAGAAACACTACCTGCCAAAAAAAGTGAGGTTTTGTTGAAATCGGTTGAAAAATGTAGGAAATCTGATCCCATATATAAACGAACATACACACTCACAAACAAACTGGGTTTTATAATAAGTATAACTCGATATGAGTTGTCCCCCTTTCATTCTCGCGATGCCTCTTAATCGTGTTTTGAAATTGATTTCGTGCAAAAACAATTGTGTTTTTCCAAATTTTGGCGCTGTTAGAACCACTGCAAGGTAATTTTACGTAGTCCTGTGAAGTTTTGTTGTAATCGGTTGAAAAATGTAGGAAATCCGATCCAATATATAAACGTACAGACACACACACAATCTGCGTTTTATAATAAGTAATATTTTTATTAATCCGACAGATTTAGGCCGGTAGCTGAAAATAAAAATAAATAAAGTGCTTCATATTTAAACGTAGCGCCTACTGAAATGCGAGTATCCATTAATAATAATGTTTAAAGTGATAAAAAGTATGTTGGATTAATAAAAATCCATTCTAAAAAATTCTCTTTACGATTCGATATGAAACACTATGTAGGCCTGAAAAACATCAAGAGATTTATGAGAGGAGAAATTTCGATAGAAAAGCATGAAATTGATTTCGCATGACCATCTGTTTAGTTGTGATCAAGCGGTACGGTGCGCCGGGCAATGGCACCCTCCACCCTGAGGCAAATCAGGTACAATTCCTGCAGAAGAAGAGCGCAATTTTTTCTTTAATAAGATTTCTCGAACATTCAGGACGGTAGATGAAAATAAATAAATATATTGTTTAATATATAAACTGAGCGCCTACTTAAATACTAACATTTACTAATAATAAAGTAAATATATATATATATATGTATGTATATATATGTGTGTGTGCGTGTGGTATATATATATACACACACATATATATATATATATATATTGACAATTATAAAAGAAACATATTATATATCCCTACATATATGCAATCATGTTTTTCGACACTGTGTGTCTATTCAAGCGGTGGTCAGAGCATAGATTTTTGCTGTATATATATATATATATATATATATATATATATATATATATATTCATATTCATACACGTTTCATTAAATAATATAGACAAGTGTTGTCTATTTATTATGTAATTTTTTTCATAACGTCTGATAAGTTTAATAACATTATCGTTGAACGAAGAAAGAAATTCACAATATTGATCCATATTTTTTTAATACAATCTAATCTTTCGGCTTACATAAGCCATTATCAAAGATGTCAATTACAACATATTAAGCAATATACGGACAAAACAGTGATGATAGTCTGTCATTGTTTACATAGATGATTTCTAAGCAACGATAAACACGTGCATATAACACGCGCATCTCATGACGTCACGCATGACCACACGAGAGTGAATTGGAGAAGTATGAAGTATGGGAAGCCGTTGGTATAAACCAATGGCTTCTGTTACCAATTATAGACATTTAAGAATATTTGTAGAGATGCCATAATTGATTTTGTTTAGGTTGAGTTTCAACTGTTTGATGTATAATGCTTCAAGGATTTTTAGTTTTTGTCTATTGTTTTCATGTCGAAGTATAATTGTGTTTTCGACAAGTATTTTACGGAATTGTGTGTGCGGGCAGGCATGCTTTTTTAAATGCCTATAAATTTAAATGTTTATATATATATATATATGGTGTTAATACATTGAGCTCTCTGTGGATCAGTTTTAATATTTTATATTACTAGGATCTACCTGGATTATATACCAACGGATTTATTACCGATATATATATATATATATATATATATATATATGTGTGTGTGTGTGTGTGTGTGTGTGTGTGTGTGTGTGTGTGTGTGTGTAAAGAGTTTATAATTATGAATTGGCAATGTGTAATGATAGATATGTGAAGATCCAGGAATTTTCCTCTTATAGGATAAAATAACTGTTCTTTATTTGAACTCTTTTTCTCCACCGACCTTTATGATGCTATGATTATGTCGCACAGGTATGTGTATTTGCGTTGTGTGACATATTCTTAATATCTTTAACAAGACTCAGTTGTAAAAGAAACTTCCACGCCTC
Organism: Acanthosepion pharaonis; assembly: GCA_903632075.3. Lineage (NCBI taxonomy): Eukaryota > Metazoa > Mollusca > Cephalopoda > Sepiida > Sepiidae > Acanthosepion > Acanthosepion pharaonis. The sequence continues at coordinate 6,160,975 of CAHIKZ030004896.1, read as the reverse complement.
AACAGTGAGTTATCTACAAGTTTACTTGTTTGGTGAGAAACATCGCTTTATTACGACGCAGAGTGAGGAGAGAGAGGTGGAAAGAAAGAAAGAAAGAAAGAAAGAAAGAAAGAAAGAAAGAAAGAAAGAAAGAAAAAGAAATCGAACAAAACCACCAGAAATAAGAACAAACAAGCAAAAGAGGAAATGAAAAATGTCCCAAGAGTGAAAAACTACAGCACAACACAAATGTAGCGAGTATGCGTCCGAAATATAATGCTCTCGCAACACAGAAAGTGTATTATTCGGTAGAATTTATAAAATATAATGGGGAAAAAAAGGTGCCACAGTTATGTAATGAATACACAGTAGAGCTCTTTCATAATAACAGAGGGAAAAATAGAATCTATGAAAACAAAGGAGGAGCCATAGTACTTTTATCTGATGTTAGGTCAGCACTGAATAACATAAAGAAAAACAGTATGACCAGACGAAATGTTAATAATGACGCTGGCAGCTTTAAACTAATTTGGGATTGATAAGATTACCGAAGTGACAGTGGCGAAATACAAGAGGAATTCAATAAACCAATCTTCATAGAGTTGCCAAAGAAACCAGTTTAATGAACCACATAACTAATGAGAAGGACTGTAATGAATAGAGTTTGTAGCAGAAGAACAATGCGTCATTGTTCAAGACACTGGAACAATAAATGCAATTTTTATGATTAGAGTGCTATCAGAGCAAAAACTACAGAAGCAAAAAGATACATTCATGTTTCATAGATTACACAAAGGTATTTGATAAAGTACGAGACGAAGAACACTTTGAAATTATAGAAAACCTTGAGCTACACGGAAAGAATATTCAGTTAATCCGTAATCATCATTGGGAACAGTTTGCATGTGGATAGAGAACAAGTGGACTGATTACATGAAAATAGAAAACTAGAAAGATGACATGATTTATAATCGGAATAACTGTCCTCCTGATTATCATTTTCTCTTTCTGCTCATTATTAATGTTTCTGTTCTTAATTCTTCCACACCCTGTAACCCCCTTGTGTCTTAGTGGATTTACGGCCTTCCATAGGGTGAAATCGATTAAAGAGAAAGGGAAAAAAAAGAAAAAAACCTAGCTTGAGTAAATGGAAGTCAAGCAAGGTTGAGAGGAGATAACAAAAAGGCAACATTTATTAAGAAATATAAAGGACAGGAAATAGTGGAGAAACATGACCAACTACGTTGATGGCACAATTAAGAAATTCTACCGATGACTGCTGAGAATACCATCGACAAATGTCGAAGTTTTAAGCATAATAGAAACTACAGTGGTGTGGGCAAAAAACATGGCGTTATTTCTAATCTGTGGCCATTACTGATAACAGAAAGCAAATGTAGAGCACAAAAAAGTAGAAATTAAGATAAACAAGAGAACAAAATCATTTTTAAAATGCTCTCCAAACATAAAATTAAATAATGGCAAATTGCTTCTTTCAAAAGCCTGGGCGTTGTTCTGATAGCAAATAACAGGATAACATCCAGGAGTTTTTTTGTTTTTTTTGTTTTTGTTTTTTTTTTTATTGAGAATTATACAGTGAAAGTAACAATAAAACAAATGATCTTCAGGTTAGTTGTATAAAAACAAATAAATACTAATACTGAAAAACACGGTAACTGTGGAAAAAGAAGAAATTACTATAAAAAATACGTTTCTAACTTCAAGCAATAACAATATTATATAGTGATTTTCCAAGCGTAGCTTAGATGTAGCACAAGCCTGAAAGGACCGGGTACCCAGTAAGGATCGAACTGACTACTCAGTCATAATTATTCTAGCAAGAACAAGCTTGCTAACCATTACACCGCCTTGGGGTGCCCTAATTGTCTTATATATAATAATTAAAATAAATAATAATTGCAAATTATATTCACGTATAATATTACTTTTCAGCAATACAGTGTAACCCGGATATAAGAGAGTTGTCGGGACCGGAGAAGAAGTCTCTTATATCCGGGTTTCTCTTATATCCGGGTTTCTCTTATATCCGGGTTTCTCTTATATCCGGGTCTCTTATATCCGGGTTACACTGTATTTTTAACATGAAAATCCGTTATTATTTTTTTTGTATTTATTTATTTATTTAATCATTTTTTTTTTTTTTGGAGCTTGTTAAAACTCCTCATCGTTCCTTGTGTTCGGAACGCAAATCAGTGAAAATTTCCAAACAAAATAGTTGTGTTGACTATATAGCTTGTGAACTTATTCATCTTTCATCATCTACAGACACGCACACAGAATGTCTGTGTGTGAATAAGTATTCTTATATATTTATACATACAAAGTTATTTTAAACAATGTGCTGTTTAAAATGCATTTGTTTTTCTTTTCATCTCTTTGATCCTACCCATGACGACGAATTATGTTAGTTGAAAGCTTGGACCAAATATAAATTTTGATTATCTTTTTACATCTAAAATAGCGACATTTACAAAATCATATTCACAAAAACATCAATAAATATAATAGACATAAAATATTTATTCTTTTCAATAATACACACACACATATATATATATATATATAAATGGGCGTAAGGTCAACACCAAGCGGCGACAACCTGTTGCATCCCTCAACGTAATCTTCAGGCCATATTTGTTGTGTTTTTGTTCGATTATATATACCAGTCAGTAGTGCATTAGTAAGGTTTATTTTATAATCTTGACGGCTACTGGCTTGGCTGTAACGGTTATTTCATTTATTTTAGAAGCTATTGAGTATAAATCAGCCGAATGCGATTATTTGTAGCTATTTTGTAGCGTTGTTTGTTAAATTCTACTAATTATTGATTACTTAATTATTTGTTATTATTATTATTATTATTATTACATTTTACTTTATATGTACATTCATATTTTATTCATTTATTTTTTTTAAATTATTTTTTTTTTTTTTTTTTTGTTTAAAGTTTGGGCTTTGTCTAAGGTGTTACATAATCCTTTCGTCCACAGAAGTATTATTTACTTAAAAGTAATTAGCGGTAGCTGGAAAATATCACATTTTTGTGGATAGTTAGTAAACGTTGCTTAGTCAAACACATTGTCATAATAGTGGGTCTCTGAAGGAGTGAGGATCAAAACTACAGACATTATCCTGTAAAATAAACATGCTAACCCAAACGTTCTCAACCTACATGGGAATTACAGGGTTTCCGGGGGGGGGGCACAGTTTGTTAAACTCAAAATATTAACTTTCGAACTCCCCAAGGTGGCACACCCCGTAATGTGCATCGGTTCGCACAACTGAGAGGTCACGCAAGCTCTTGTTTTTGGTTGTTTTTTTTTTTTTTTTTTTTTGCCTTTACAAAAATAATCCATGTAAATGTATATGTACAAATAGAGAAAAGAATGAAGATTTTCTATAATATATGCATATTATTTGGAAGTGGGTGGATGACATCCTGACTAATAGTGAAAAAAGTACATCAGCCAAAATAGGTTGAGAGACACTGTGCTAACCAATGCTTAATGACCAGCGCTGGAAGTCACTCGTTTGCGTTCAGTAATGAAAGTTTATAAACATTTTATTTTTTATTACTGTTAGTGTTAATCTTTGGTGTTTAATCATCTAGGTTGTTTTATTTTGTAAACGTTCTTTTGAGAGACGTGTATACTAAGAAGACCAGACGGTTTGTGTAAAAATTGTCATACATGAATTGCATGGAATACTGTTGCCATATATGCTCTGGTACCCCCCCCCCCCGCTGTTCGTCTTAAGGTCCTCGACAAAATCCAGAGACAAAATGCAATGTGGTTGGCCCTGATCTGGCATCTCACTTACACAGACGTGCCGTCGCCTCCCTCTGTCTTTTCTACAAATACTTTCACGGTAACTGCTCCGACGAGCTACTTTCGCTAGTTCCCAGACTGCATGAAATTAAAAGTGCTACTAGGCCGACATCTCGCTTTCACCTTTTCACTGACGAAACGGTTAAATATGACCGTCTCTTCTACTCCAATAGCTTCATGTCTCGCACCTCCCGTCTGTGGAATTCCCTTCCTATTACTTGTTTCCCTGATAGCTATAATCTCCAACTGTTCAAATGTAATGTCAGATGTCTTGATCCATTCCTTCATCCTTTCCTCTATCACGCCTCTTTACTCTCGCTCCCACTCTCTGTAACCCCTTGCATGCTAGTAGCATCCCGCCTTGCTTGAAATGCTTAAAAATCTTTTTAGGTTCAGCGGTTAAAAAAATGTTTTTTGTGAAGAGTCTTATAAGTAAATTTTTGTATTTGTTGTGGACACCGTACAATTATACACGATGTAAGTCCCTACTAACAACGGGCGAAAGAGAAACATGAAATGTCAAATTCAAATATATGACTTAGAATTAGAGATATTTCAATGGTAGACTTTTCCACATTGCTGTTGGTCAGAAAGCAGCTCCATACATTTTTACTGCTCCGGCGTCAGTCTTCCAAAAGAGAGAGAGAGAGAGAGTTTCTAAATTGTCCGCCAAAGTGGGTTGTCATTGGCTCGTCTATTGACTAATCAGAGGACACGTTACATACTGGTTACAACAATGCTGTAAAAGAGAACTCTAGACTGGTCATTTCCTTTATTTTCTTAAAAATATTACATATTTTTTAAATTATTTTATTTTTATTTTCTTAAAATATTACATATTTTTTCCTTTTTCTGTATACTGTTATAAATGTTTGTTCTTTAAAATTTTGCGTGCACCTTATTTAACTTTCTATTTCTACTAACTAATTTTTTTGTGTTTGGCACAAGTATTTTCATTTGGTAGGGAGTTAAAATTTTCATAAGGTAGCTTTGATAATCAGTTTATTTAAAGTTAATATTTTCTTCACTTTGCTTTTTCTTTTATTTTGTGCATATTTTTTCCAGTGACCTGTGGCCGAGAAAGCGCTCTGTTTCCTTTTGGGGAGAAGAATGATGATAGCTATGTTCATCATGATATAAATGAGTTTTCTTTAACGTTGCCTTATCCAATTCAATTCGCTGGGTACGAATACAAAGTACTCCACGTAAGTCTCATTTTCCTCTTTAAAAAATGTGCAGCTCGTTAATTTACTTTTATAGACGTTTAAAAAAAAACACTAATAAATATAGGTTATCCCCCACTTAGTTGATAAGACCCGCTGATAGAGAGATAGGTCCATTTATCAGCTAATAATGGGTAAGAACCAAATTTAGGTGCCAAATGGAATTTAGGCACCAAAGTGGCGAGGCTTCAAGACGAGTGAACTGAACGGATGTGTTTTGGCCTACTCTGTAAACAAGTGATGCTGGCCACGAACAAACCTGAATAATCCAAGGACAAGCAGCCATTGGAAGAAGAATGTGAGCAGCATCAGATTAGTGTTTCAATCAATTTCAAATAGATACGTGTATTTGGATTTCGTCCTCAATGCCATGACTTTAACTGCTAAAAAGGAATACGTTTTAGCAATTCTCTATTCTTATTCTTGTTGTATAATGTATTTGTTATATAAAGTGAGCCGTTTCAACTGTTCAATTGTCTCGTCTTTGTTTATCTGCCACGATTCAATTTGGGGAGTCGCTAAATTTACCACAAAACTTAGTTTAGTCTGACCAAGAACAATATAGGAAAATAGTTGAGCCAATTTTTTAAAGCGTGAGGAACTAACTTATCTCCCTTGAAGACCAGATTGTAAAATCGTTGCTTTTATTTGGTCTCAAACATCGACTCTGTTCTGAAAACACAACTTTTCAGCCTCCAAGCAAGACTTTTGCCGTTTTTATATTTACTTGTCCTTACATTTTCAGTCATTATGTTCGGTAAACTGACTGACATGGGCAGAAGGAACGAAAATACTTGTTCAAGAGTTATTTGTCCCCTTAAATATTCGACTCACCTAACTGTACATGTAACAGTCGCCAAAGTCTCCAATGTTTTTATTATTGTAATATAGTAACAATTCTAAGTAGATACTTATGAAGATTTATTTGACTAATTCAGCTTTAGCGCTGAGAAAGTTTATTTTATTATGATGAATGGTTACAAGTGGAAGAGGAGATGAGATGGGCTTATTTTATTACCACTTCTTTATGTAAATATATCAATGTCCTTTTAAGCTTTCGAACAGACGATTTTTTTAAACAACTGTCATAATTTTGGTTAATTAGAGGGGGGGAAGTGGCACGAACGTGCGTGCCAAAACCGGTACAAAACGAGAAAACTCATTTTTAAGAGAATAATTTTTATGCATGTTTTCGCTTTAAGTACAAAACTATAAAAAAAAAAATAATATTGTGTTTTTAGATTTTATAAATAAAGAAAAATGATAAATAATACAAATTTTAATATTTTTGACATCTGATATTCCTTGATGCATTCCATGCACAAATGGCCAAGTGATTAGAACGTTCGATTTCCGACGCGGTTCAGATCTCATCATGGTTGACTTATCAAGAAGGTGAATTCTTGATGTTATCTACCCAGGGAAAGTGATCCCACCTTTGGAAAGTGCCTGAAAACCATACCATGAAATTGAGAACTAGTACGTAGTCTTAAGTCATTGTGACCGAGGGTTAAATGTACTGGCATGTTAAGACTGATCACGCCAGATATTGCGATCTCTCTCCCAGAAACTGTAACTAAGGTCTGTTCAACATAGTTGCACTTAAACCACAGGTGAGCTCTTTTAAGTGAACAAACAAAAAATGTACCGGATACGAGCGGCTAGCCACATACTATGGACAAATACTATGTCACTTAATGCTAGATTTGACTTTTTGAACTGGTATTACAGAAACATGATCTAAAATATGTCTGAACAGTGACGCAGTTTCAGAGGCTCGATTTTCCCGAGAATCGCCTAATCACCATTTTGGTAGTACTGGCCGTGGTAAGCAGATAATGACCGAAACATTTATAGCAATAAAAATATAAAGACATATAGGAAGAAATCGGAAGAATGTAAATGTTTTTTATTTTCTAGAAAGAGGACATGCTTACAAAGTATACCTTCTCTCGACTTTGAAAAGGAAAGCTAGTCCCAAATCTGTCTTGACTCACAAGTCCGACACCTCATGTTACAAGATGCTGTATATACCCATAGGTCTTGTAGCGCATTTTATCGGCGACTACCAGAAAACTGACCCAGAAGGTGTTTCGTTGATTGGTCGTTGAGAATCATATGACCGGCTAAGCTCAGAACAAACATTTCGGAAAAGAAAGTTAACCCAAATGCTAAAAAGACGAGTGCTGGATTATTTTCTGTTATCCACTTCTAATCTTGTTTTTATAGTTTCTAAGCGTAACTTTCATGTGGCACAAGGCTGAAAAAAATGGGGCACCCATTAAGGATTGAACTCACTAGTAATTGTTCTAGCGAGACAAACTTGCTAACCACTACACCACGTCGAGGTGAACCAAATGATTTTCTAAGCGTAGCTTAGTTGTGGCACAAGGCTGAAGATATGGGGCACCCGGTGAGGATGAAACTCCCTACTCAGTCGTAATTGATATAGTGAGGCAAGTCTGCTATCCATTACACCACGTCAAGGTGCTCCAAATGATTTTCTTAACGTGGCTTAGATGTGGCACAAGGCCGAAAATATGAAACACCCAGTGATGATCGAAATTACTATTCAGTAGTAACTGATCTAGCAAGACAAGCGTGTTAACCATTACTCCACGTAGGAATGCCCCAATCTGGTTTTTATGTTCTTTATTTTTTTTTTAAAGATTGTTTTGTTGATGACTTTTAAAATCAAATTGCTTACTCAAATAAAGCTATTTTCTGTTACTTTCGCATTTACGTTACAGCTTCAGAGTAATGGGAAGCAAATTACGTGTAAAAGAAAGTAATGTTGACATTTTTAACAGTATATTTTGCAAATCTATCAAAAATTATAAATGATGATATAACATGCCGTATATGAAACGACCACCAAAATTTCTAAAATATACCAGCTGTAACAGTAAAATTATCCAAATCGTGTAACAGCATGGGATAATTGTCCAACCGAAAAATGTTTAATATCTAAAAAAACGCTAGACTAATTGAGCTTCTTCTTTCCAGGTGTTCAGATAAGACGCTTAGCCATCTTGACACCATTTATCGTGAGAATCTTTAGAAAACCCTTTGAGTTATTCAGTTAGAAAGAGAACAGGTTAAATCGTTTTATGTCAGCACCACTATATCTTCCCAACTGGGCAATGGTGAGAGGAAAAAATCATTCAGACTTTCAGTAATTGTACCAACACTCATACTCTGGCTTCTGTCTTCAAAGTCCATTCAAGAACCATGAAGAGAATGGTGAATAAGTTTTTAAAAAGGGAACAATAGAGAGAACAACTGGATCACAACAGCAAGTGAGATTATCATTTCAACTTAGAGCTAAATACATTTTTATTGTTAAAAGTAGAGTCCAATAGTGTTATAAAAGCAGTAAAATATCTTTAATCATTGCTAGGACACAACGGTTCAAAGTTTAATCTAACAATTGGACAATTTGTGTTGTTACACGATTTGGACAATTTTGCTGTTACATCCGGCAGATGCCTGTCTATTAAAATCAGTAGATTTGTCTAATCTTTTTAACATACATTTTTTCAATCTTTTTGTTTTTCAGTTGACTCCGCACGGTTACCTCGGCTTCACGAGCTCAGTATTTCAATATGTCCAATGGGGAAAGGATGTTCCCGAACATGACGTACCGTTTTTGGCACCTCTCTACTTTGAGGCTCTCTATGTAGGCGAGACGACAAGCGACAAAGACGCAATATATTACCGGATGCTCTCCTCTAAATCTGAACTCTTAAAGAATTTGACTCTTATGATTCAAGAGTCGATAGTCGGCGCAAATAATTTTATAGCTGACAAGGCTGTTATTGTAACTTGGTATCTTGTTCGAAGCAAAATTCATTTGAAAGAAATTAACGAGCATACAGTAAGTTGAAAAATACTTCCTCTTTTATGTGCTGTGTCCCCTCAGGGCTTAAATGATCATGCCCCTCCACATCTTCCTGTCCCTTGTAGCTCTTAATAATTTTGTCTTTTTGCTATTTCTCCCAAACCCTGTTCTACTATCTATTTGCCTATTAAGGAATTTCTTCTCACCATTGTCAAACGGAGAAAAATGGCGTGGTTTGAACATGTCACAAGGCACGGCAGCCTGTGCAAGACCATCATGCAAGGCACCGTTGAATGTGGATGGAGGAGAGGACGCCAATGCAAAAAACTGATTGGACAATGTCAAACAAAGATGGCTATACCAGAATTGCTGATGGCTGCCGTTGATAGACCGTTGTGGAGGATATTCAGTATGGCCTCTGCATTCGGATCTTCCCCTACGTTTACAAAAGTCAAGGAGATGTTGATGATGATGTCATCACAAGGAATGACATACACAGGAAAGTGGACAACCAAGAGGATTTATTTTAACCAAACTAGAGTTGCATTAGAAAAAGTAATTATATTCGTAAAATATGTCTGCCATTACAAAGTACTGCTCGATTCAAACTAAAATCAATCACAATTATATATAATCTGCGAGTTACGCAATAATTCCATACTATACTTTGCATGGGAATCCTGTGAGAAAAACTCCTTGGCATTTTCTATTGGAAAAAAAAACAATGAGTTTGTGCAGGAAAGGATTGAAAGTTTTATGGGCCACCAGGAACCTCTTCTGGATACTGTCAAACGGAGAAATATGGCATGGTTTGGACACGTTACAAGGCACAACAGCCTGTGCAAGACCATCATGCAGAGCACCGTTGAATGTGGACGTAGGAAAGGATATTCAATATGGCCTCTGCATTAGGATCTTCCCCTACGTTTACAAAAGTCAAGAGGATGATGATGATGATGATGATGAGGAGGATGAAATATGTTACGCGCTGCTTTTCTCTGTCTCTGTTTCCCTCAATCTGTCCTGTGAGTATCAAATTTTCCAATCCCTCCTTCCTTATTACGTGCCCAGAAATTTCAACTGCCTCTTCCAGGTATTAAATAATTAAATTAACCGGGCAATATATATATATATATATATATATATATATATATATATATATATATATATATATATATAAGCAAACAGTCGGAATATAATTGGAGGTTACTTTCATTTTTTCCTTAATAATGTGATAAAAAACAACAGATAGGAAAAATAATAATGGGTTATAATTTGTTAACAAGTTTGTATGAGAGAGAGAGATTGAGAGAGTTTTTTTTTTAATCTTTTCACCCAAGCAAGGCGATAATACCAGTAGGACACAATGAGTTACAAGGAGCGGAAAAGAATGAGAAGACTTTGGTGAGTAGAAGTGAGGAAATGACAATAAAAGAACAAGATGGCGATTGACGTTGCTTTTAAATTTTTTTAAGGTCGTAGTTGGCAGGGAAGCAAGAAATTGGAAGGGAGATCCATAGGCGAGAAGTGCAAGAAAAGAAAGTGTTAGAAAAGAAGTGATGATTGCATCTACTTAGTTAAACAGTAAAACGGTGACAGTTAGTTGCCAATCTAGTAGCACGCTTAAATTCATGTAGTCGAGGCACTAAGATGAACATCTCATCAGGAGAGCTGTCATGAAAATATGTGTAGAAAAGACATAGGGAAGCCACGTCACGTTGGCGAGAAAGTGATTGAAGTCGAGATGCCAGGTCAGGATCGATTACATTACAGATCCTTCTTTGGATTTTGTCGAAAATCTCAAGATGTACAACAGGAGTACTAGCTGCCTTTTTCCTTTTTATTTTCAAGATATTGAGAGATAAAAAAAATCAGTTTGGCAATGTCTTACTCTTTCTTAGTCTCTCAGAAGCTAAGTCTCCTGTAGGCCACCTCAAATATATCGTTTTAACATCTACCGTGCAAATGTGTTCTTTTCACCAAAGAAATTGGTTAACTTTAACGCACGTGTAGTTCCCAGTCCCGTTTCATGATATGGCTGACGTCTGCATCTTTGTCTATCAACAATAAACATTCCACATTTC
>CAHIKZ030004896.1:5975000-6145000 GCA_903632075.3 Acanthosepion pharaonis | reverse complement strand
GCCTTGAGGTCATATCCAAACATGGAAAAAGCTATGAAAGTAAATCCAGACAGAAAATACGAAGTCGAGCCCCGAAGCTGGTTGGCTCTAAATACTGACAACTTCCCGGAAATTCCTACAGCCAAACCGTCCCTAAATGTAATGAACTGTATTCCTTTAGATCTTGACGGTACGGCCGAGAGAGGGGGATCATATTGTCTGGGCATTATTGCCAGTCTAGAAGAAGGAAAAGTCTGAATTCAAACCAACTGCTAGGTCTTGCCTCTTTAACTTCTGAGAGAATGCACGTGGTAACCTCATCAGCTCTGGTGCAAAAAGAACCTGTAAGCCATTGCACTATTCTACCTTGAATGTCACCATGAACGACAACTGGGAGATGGAGGGGAATGATGACCATAGCGGCGACAAATGCGCTTACTGAATAAATGAATGAAAGTAAACAACTAAAATCTCAGTAAAAACGCCAACGGATTCACAATATAAAAGAGAGAGCAAAAACTGACTCAATCGAATGGAAATTTAAAGAACAAAATCGTTTGCTTATAATTTCATTGTCGATGATTTTATAAAATAGTTTAGCATTTAATGTAGTACAGTCGCCTTCGACGCTGAAATTAGAATGGGTGAGTCGAATTCAAATTTGATTCTCGGCCGTTGTGTTAGCTTTCGCAGAAATACTCTTGAAAATGTGTGGATTCTTTTCTCCCCCTTCCAGCTAGGTGTTAATAGTAGGTCAGACTCAGAACTTTAACCTTGGTTGGCAACCAATCTAGGAGAAGGACAACTATGAAATGAGCGTTGGGCTGTACATAAAACACAGCAGCTACACCAACCTCAATTACTTCAGCCGAACCCAATGGTAAAGCTGTAGAATGAATTTCAGTACTAATTGTATGATCTTAACACACATATACACATGTATCGAGCGTTTAGCTATGTAAAATTTAATAGCGACGGGAAAATATTTATTGATACAGAGACGAATTTCACTAGCATATTTCACTGTGTGTGATATCAGCATAACGTCATAATGCTAAAATTGAAAAACAGAATTAAATAGTAAAAATAAGTAACATTTATAATTACATTTTTGTCCCCAAATATTAAGCCATATTTGGAAGGGAGTTTAGAATTGTACCGATATTCGTTTGAATACTTTCAAAAGAAATGGATTCAATACACGTGGGTTTTAATATATATTTATATACAGAACATCATAGCTCAGAAAAGAAGAAAAATATATATTCATGATTATTTGTAGTGTGTGTATGAGAGAGAAAGAGAGGAGGAGGAGGAGAAGGGGGAGGAGGAGAAACAGAGAGTGCGCCACATGGTTTCATTGCCGGTTCGCCCGGAGACTCATTTTCCCAGGAGGGGAAACGAAATAGATGTTGACACGATTATATGTTGTCAAAAGATAAAAGAGAGTTTATGTATTTACCTTTTTATCTCTGCATATATATATATATATATATATATATATATATATATATATATATATATATATATATATATGATCTCTGTATATATATATATATATATATATATATAAGATCTCTGTATATATATATATCTGTATATATATATCTGTATATATATATATCTGTATATATATATATTTATACATCTGTATACACACACACACACACACACACACACACATATATATATATATATATATATATATATATATATATATATTATGCATTTAGGCAGCAATCTATATTTTATACCTGTTTCATTAAAGACTACTGACAAGGTACTTCGATTAAGCATTTTATTTAATTTTTCTTGTGTTCCTACAAGTGTTTTCTTTCCTGGACACAAAGTCTGTAAAACCTGTCCAATTGTTCTGCATTTCAGAACACTTTCGGCTATAATTTTAGCCATTATATTTTTACATTTTAAGACATTGCTTTTCTAACATCAGTCTTTAATCGAAAAACTTTTAATGAAATCTTTAATCTCTAACCTTTTACTGATTAAATCTTTAATTTATAATCCATTTATTCAGTAACAATTTATATATGTTGTTAACATCAGAACATCTATCGATTCACTTATTGTATGTCTTTTCTTTTTCAGACCAACATCTTCCAGTTGGCAATTGTTTTTAACCAAGATGAGACATATGCCATTTTTAACTACGATCGCGTTAATCCCATTAAAAATTCGATTTATTCCGTAAGTCTAACATTTTTTTCTGTAGATAAGTATTATTTTTTAACCTCTTTATAAATTCCGTTCGTTGTCTACAGTATTAGCACGAGTAATATTTTGTATTGAAGAAAATGTTTAGTCTTTTATAACACTCGTAATATTGATTTTATATGTATCAATAAAACAGACGTCTTTTTCATTACATGACTTCCTAAAACATGAAATATAAGCGGGTTTCCAAAAACGTAAGCTGCATATAAGCATAAATCAACCAAAATTAAAACAACGTGAAAGCTGTAAATATAAAACAACAGGGGAATATGCAATACTTGTTGCAACAACAAGAACAAACCTTAATATTGAACGCAATCCTACGTGACGTCACAACAAATATGGTGACCGCTATAAAATAGTTGACAAACAAAGAGCTGCAATAAACATTTTGCATACAAAGGACAGAAATCCAACTGAAATTCATTGTAAATCTTTTGCTGCGAATACGTATCAAGTAGGAAGCTGGTAGCTAGCGTAGACAAGAGCAGAATGAAAAATTGCGTGCGTTGAAGCTTTGAGACGATAGATGACAAATTTTGTGATATGGTTGAGGAACTTGAACTTCTGAAGTTGATGGTCCATGAAATCGAGAATTTGAGATATCAGAAAGTGTTTTCTCGTTGGGTCCCAAAGCAATTGATAGAGCACAAGGTATTTCTCTTCAGGTTTTCGAATCGTAATAGGAGCTGATGAGGACTCTGGAGCACATAAGTGCTTCACGTTACCCGAGGACAAAGGTTGACTCCATGCATGGAAGCATCTACTATCATACCCCAGCTAAAAAAAGAGATTGATACCAAACTGTATTCTGGAATGCCAAAGGTGTTCTGCTCGTGAACTTAATACCAGATAGTGAAACAGTTAATGCATTCAGATTCTGTGAAACACTGAACTGATCGAGGGAAGATGTTTGTAAAAATAGAACAAGCCGTTTGTCTAAGGGTGCAATGCAGCTGCATGTCAAGTCTACGCCACACAGAGCCACCCTATACACGGTCTCTCCACACACGGCCAGCTTAATAAAAGGAGTGACTCTTACGTAGTCATGATTTGGCTCCTTCATATTATCATGTATTGTCCCCTCTAAAGACATACATCCTGGAAGCGGGTCCCACAGAAATGACGCTATTGTTGCAAAGTCGCCCCAATTGAAGCCACGTTTTTCGTGGGAAGGTATTTATGGGCTCAGGCACGAACAAAAAATGAATCAATCTCGATTATATGGAAAAGTCTCACATCCCTTGTATTTTACTATTGATATTGTATTACGATGGGATATACAGGTTATGTCAGCTGCAGATGAAACTGGATTCACCGAGCCGGTTTCAAATCCCGGCCTAATCTTTTGTAGTGCTCACTTCGCATTAATACGTTTAGAAAATGCATGTAGCCATTTTCTCTTTCTCTATGGGTTAAATAGCAGGTCAGATTGGGCTCTCCAGCCTTGTGTGGCAGCCAGGCTAGAAGAAGGACATCTCTGAAGAAGGTAACGGGAAACCACATGATTATCTCAAGAAGTCATGGCAATTCAGTAAATGGACATGGCATTAAAAAAGAAAACTATATTACGATATCAATTACTTTGTGTTAATGCTAATGAAGTAATACAATAGGACTCTTATTTTATTGTATTGGGTCGGCTTGGTAGCTATAAAAAAAAAAGCTAGCTACAAACAAAATGTGTCTCTCAAATGATAATTATACTTGATATTGTAAAAATTATAATTCATTTGTCGTTATATGCTCGCCGTCGTTTTACATCTTTTCCCTCTCTTTCTAGGCAGGCATAAATGCAGGTTACTACAAAGGCTGGACGAATGTAATACCAGGTGACAGCGTCGCTTCAGATCTTTCTAAACTTCCTTTCATTAAAACCGGTTACCAAGAGGGACGATTCTTGTTTCGCGTCACCAAAGAAAAACCTGAGAGAGGTGGCTGCACAACTTTGCAAAGTAAGGAAACAAAATCGAATCCGATTCTTGTATACTTTATTATTATATGAAGGAACATAAATTAACAGAAAAATTACGTTAGAAACAAATAAAAGAGTATTGAATTGTCACGTGATATCTGTCCTCCTGTATGGAAGTGAATGCTGGACAAATATGAAGAAGAGACTTGATACAACTGTGGTTCTAGAGAAAGATGCTGAGGATACCGTGGGCCGAATATATGAGTAAGAGGTTTTGGAGAGAATGGAAACAAAAATTAAACTTATACTTTAGAGGCATTTGAAATTTCTAGGGCGCGTAATGAGGAAAGAGGGCTTGGAAAATCTAATACTCACAGGACAGATTGAGGGAAAGAGGGACAAAGGAAATCAGTGCATAACATACTTGATGGGCTTGAGCAAATGGATGGCAGAACAGGGTTTGAGAGAAAACAAAAGGACAAAATTTATTAAGAGCTACAAGAGACAGGAAGATGTGGAGGCCCATGATCGCCTTCGTTCTGAAGGGACACGTATATAAAATATATGTGATGATAGACCCTCCCGTCGATTTCGACTTATGAGTGACAGTTTCATTCAGTTTTTTTTATATTTGTGTCGTATGTGACACTTCAGTCCGGCTAGTGACCTGCATACAAGTCTGCATATTGTACAACAGCGAAAATCCTGGGACAGAGCAATAGGAATATTTACTGACGCCTTTTGTCGTTATTTTTCGTCTCTTAGTCTGTCAATACGGCTGGTTTCTGATATTACTCTGGCACAAATATCTCCAGTTAATTCTATCCAGATCAGCTTGCTCGAAGTTAGTATGAGGCATATTGACAGCTGTGGGGTTACTCTTTAGCATGTCTTTATACCTGACCCACAGCCGTCCAACAGTCGATGGTCCATTGTCAAGCTGGCTATACATGAGGACCTCAGGTATTCTGTCGTCACTCATCCTTGTAATATGACCAAGCCCAGCGAAGTTGTGACTGCATCAGGAAAGTCTCAATTCCACCAATGTTGCATTTTGCGAGATCAACATTGGACACCCTATCGTCAAAAGTATAGCCACAGATCGCGCGGAGACAACTTTTGTGGAAAACATCCATATTGAGTCCACTATTCTGAGCTGTATGGTTAAAACTGCTCTATAAACACATATTTTGATGTCTAGTTTGATAGCTCTCTCATTCCATAGACGGTGGTGAAGCTTTCCAAATGCACTTGTAGCTTTGGAGATCCCATTTGTTATTTTGTCATCAAGGAATACATTTGAATTCATCTTACTTCCTAAATATGTAAATGACTTCACATACGTCAAATTCTTCCCATCAGTCTGAAAACGAATGTCTGGGAATTGATGAACTGGTAAAGGTTGTCTGACACCCCGAATGAGCTTTGGACAAGGAGGCGAATAGTGCATTACCTCCGTTTTCTTTATACTAATAGTAATATATAACAAAGTAGAAAACGTTTTTGTGTAACGCGTTTCGTCTGTTACGACATCATCGGACTAAAGTGATGTTTACGTTCATTTGATTGCACATGCGCACGAAGAATAGGGAACACTAACATTTTTAAATTAAAATTTTTTTCATATGTGTTTTAGGTATATAGTATAGCCAATTTCATTTACTTTCTTCAGTTACTCCTATTTATGTTTTTCTTCGTTATCAGCTGATTTTACAGTAGCTTGGTAATATTGCTTAGTTCTGCAAGAAATTGCTGATAAGCGTACATTCGTTCTATGCCCTGCAGTTACACGTGGATTTGATTTGTGCAGTTGATTTGTTGGTTATTTTTCTGTTGTGCTTTTTTTTATTAGTTTTGTCATATTCTCGGTGCAACTATAGTTGATTTCTACTGTATTTTTGTTGAATGTTTTGTGGAGGGTGCTCGATGTGAAGCAGTATTTGTGTATGAGTTTTTGTTGTAGGGCTGGTTGAACCATATGATGTTTCTTTTCATGTTGGCTTTTTTGTGGTATGTATGCGAGTGTTTACACTAACATTTAGGGCTGTTTTATAATCTTCCTTGGCTTCGTTGAAGATGGTTTCACTGGAAGAGTTGTCAGATAACGTGCGGTTAATTGATTTTGAGATTTGCTTCATTATTGATGGAGGGTGTGTGTATGTAAAGTGGCTTGTCGTTAGGTTGAGTGTATGATTAATATCTACCTTTTCTTAGGTTGAGTGTAACGTCTAGGAAATCTATTTCTTTCCAGTTGCTCCAACGACCACATTTGCTATTCGATTTTTCTTGACTACAACGGCAATTCCATATTCCTTTGCTTGGACATGGTCATTAAGACCTTAATGTTTCTTTATTAAGCGTCTAAGTTACAGGTTGTGGTTCGTTCTTATTTTGATGATTACAGAGCAAACGATACAACATAGTCATGGTGATAATTATTATGGTTCAATAATGAACCAGCGTGATTCTTCGTTGTGTTCAGTCACAATTTCCATTCCTGTCATTTAGTGCAGTATTTCTCAATGTTTTTCCATTGATGATCCCATTTTTGTTATTAATGTTGAATAAAAGTTCGGTTTTTAGTTTAAAAATTCGTTCTCTATTTAGTTTATAAATGTGTAATAGACGAAAATCTGGATTCACAAAAATCGAACGTTGTGAAAGTTTACAGAAATTTGAGAGAACTCTTAACACTTTCAGCTAGAAATCTACTGACTCCAATTTTTTAAATAAATGTTTCAAAGTGCTATTTTCAAATATTTCTGCCAGTGAAATATTTAATGAAGAGATGAAGTGTGATGCAACTGAGAAAAGTAAACTATCTAGAAAGATGGCGGACGGAATACAAGGTAAAGCAGCCATGTCAACACTTAGAAATAGGCATGAAAGTACTAAAATAATTTAAAGTTCTATATTACGAATATGAGTATCACTCCAGTCATGTCAATAAGAAGACAAGTTTTTTCCTTCTTGTCCTTCATTACTATATCAGGTCTGTTTGCCTTAATATCTTTATGATTTTGGATTTTATTATTATTATTATTATTATTTGTGTATGTTATGGTTCCTGTTTTGTATCCTGTAGAGCTGGGTCCAAACTATGGTCCTTAGGCCCTATTGGAGAATTGTCATTTAATTGATAGCAGTTTCCTTAGTATATGGGATGTACCTAGGAGGACGATTTTCTGGACAACTTGTATGTTGATGTTACTTGGGACACTCTTAGTAAAATTGTCTTTACCTTTTCTCACGAGGCCCAGAACCCCGATTACTATTGGTACAATCTCAGTCTTCATTCCCCACATCCTGGTAATCAACGGGACAAAAGCGAATGAAATGCAGTCAGTGTGAATGGCACGCAACTGAAACGTGAGTAACATGATGGGGAGTGTGATCATCTGAAATTTGCCGTTCGCTGATCAGTTAGTAAGAACAATTAATCAAATAGTTTAGCAAAAATCATATAATGGGAGAGAGTCATGAAAGAATGATTTATTCTCCCATTAGTATTTCCCCCATTATGGGCATTATTATATCCATGATATAATAACATTGATATTTCATGGGTGGAATGGAATGGCTGAAAGGAAAAAGAAAGACAAAAATGCTTTGTTCTCAGAGAGACTTTTATATCACTAAAACATACACAAAACTCTATATATATTCGTTTCTCCGGGTCAATTGCTGATGTACTGACGATATTCGCGGAAAGAGTTTATTATACTCTAGATAAAACGGGTGAAGCCGAGGATGTTGTATTGGACATCTCGGAAGACTTTGACTGGGTTTGGCATTCAGGTCTTCTTCACAAACTGAAATGTTACGGTGTCTCCGGACACCTTTTTGAACTTATCCAGTTTTTTTTCTGTAAGATCGTGAAATGAAAGTTATCCTGAATGGCCACTCATCTAGATCATTTCGGATTAACGCAGGTGCCCCCCCCCCCAGGGCTCCATCCTTGGTCCTATTCTATTTTTAATTTTCATTGATGACATCAGGTCTCAACTTTGTATCTATGATGATGACAGAACAATTTACTCCCACCTCGAGAATAAAGGTTTTCAGTCTGACAAACTTAAAAGGGCAGCCGATGTTCAAAACATCCTCAAGTCCGTTGCTAACTGGGACAAGCGATGTCTTATTAATTTTAACGCCTCCAAAACTAAACTTCTCTCCATTAATCATTAGAGAGAGCGCCCTCTGCCTTCCATCTGCATGGCTGATGCTATCCTCCAGGAAAGTGACTTGTTGTGCCTTCTCGGGTTCACGTGCTCTGCTGATATGAAGTGGAAAATCCATTGAATCCATTGCTACGTCAGCTGCTAAGAAAGTTGACTCACTGTGTCATGCTAGACAATTTTTCTATCCAGAATCTATCTTACATATCTATGTCTACCATTCATCCATGCTTAGAATATTGCTGCCACATATGGTCCGATGTCCCTGCTATTTACCTTGATCTCCTTGATAAAATCCAAAGAAGAATCTGCAATATTATTAGTCCTGATCTGGCGGCTCGCCACCGGTCACTTTCCCACTCCTATAAGTTTGCATCTCTATATATTTTCTAGAAAAACTTTCATGGTAATTGTTCGAATATGCTCTTCACTATGGTATCAAGAGATTCTGAATATAAGCACCGCGCCAGACTGGCATCGAGATTTCATCAATTTACAGTTGAGCTGGCTAGACGTAGCCGTAAATTATATGCTAACAGCTTCTTTTCTCGCTTGTGGAACTCTCTCCTGGCTCCATGCATTCCAGCCATCTTTAATCTGCAAAAAATGTAAATGCAATGTCAATCGCTATTTACTGTCTACCTGATTACTCTTTTCTTTCTGCTTATCATTAATGTTTCTGTTCCATCATACAGGCAGATATGTTTTCTATTAGTTTTTATATGGTTGTCATTATTCATGGTAAAGTAGCAAATAATAAATGTCTCAGGATGATTTTCTTACCATTTTCCATTAACGCACTGTAATACTGACATATTGAATATACTGTCCGATTTTATCATCGCTCATTGCATTCCTTCGATGTCAAGACTGGACATCCAGAAACTAAATGCTCAATAGTGTCAACATGTTGTTCATATAATCTACATATTGGTTCCACACCATTCTTTATTATGCATGCTCGGTAATTCCTTGTGAATAATCTTTGATCCAGTGCAACTATTATGAATGCCCTCGTCTCTGTTTTTAGCCTTGTACTCTTCAACCACTGAGATATTTTGTGGTGATTTACATCGACATCGTTACTTCTGAGTGCATATTAGTCATGTATGGCTTTTTGTTCCCAGCTATTTCTAAGATGTTTATCCAGTTTGTCTAGACATCCTTTTTTATAATTTTACTTGCATTTTTTGATAGAGAATTATTACTTAATTCCTTGATAGGGAAGATGATTTCCTTAACAAAATATTTAATGTCTGCGAGAGGCCATTTTATTATGGCAATGCTTGTAGTCTTTCTGTTCAAGCATTCCACAAACGCTAATGATGTGGGTAACATTTCACACCTCCTTGTTACACTGCCTGCACTTACCCCAATCCACTTGGCAGATATTCTTCCGGACAGAATTAGTATTCAGGGTTTGGATTTGCCACTTGCAGGGTAAAGACTGTTAGAGCCTACCATATTCGACCGTGATTCTTCCAGTCGCCTCATCGAAGCTCTCTACGATATAGTCACAGCCATAGCCATTTATTATTTCATTATGCATTTCCATCATTGTAAGAATGATATGGGGTTGTTCCTTCCCCGGTGTATTTTGTTTGTGACACCAACACAAGGTGGATTGCCAACCAAATCTTATAGTGGTCACCTCTCTTCAAAGATATCTTAGCAAAACTAGGAGTTTCCCAACGAGCTTACCGCGCGCCTGGATAACAACCTAGGTATATGAATTTATTATTATTATTATTATTATTATTTTCAGAACAACTCTCCGTGTTTCCAAAATCAGCAGGAATGTTTGGTGGCCGAATGCTTGAAATCTCAGCGCCATGCCTTCAGCAAAACATGACTCTTCAATGTCGCTTCCGGAGTAAAGGGAACAGTGAAGTTAGCAGCCCCGCAGCTATGATCAATCAGATAAAAGCCAGATGTGTTGTTCCAAGACTATTGTTCAGGGGAAACATTACACTGGAATTTTCAACTGACAGTGGTAAAACGATTGCAGCCAAAACCTCATTCCATATTGGTATTGTATAACTTTTTTAATTTAATTTTAATTAATATAATAACTTATACCTTTGTAAAATTTTAACTAAAATCCAAAGATGGCGGATTTAAATCAACTTTCTTACTTTCAATCCCAAGTAAATGTGAACTGGTCTTCTACTTTTTGACAAGATATTCATTTTATTTTTGGCTGCTTTAGTACTAAAACTAATTTATATTTTAAAACTGTTTAGCAAGGAAATATATGACTAAATTTGAATGAAGTATGCTGGTTGGTTTTTGCAGCCTAATCAGTAAAGCCCTGTCTTTGTCTGACAGATTACCAAGAATAGGGAATGCAAGATAAAATGTAAAAGCTAAGTCTTTATTTCTAATCCAGGCTACTTGCGGTCGTAGAATGTAAGACGACCTGAATAAAAGAAACAAAATTACAAAAAGAGTAAAAATTATTAATAGAAATATATTCAGAAAATCCCTAACACCTTAACACCTGTTTGTACATGAGGTAGACAATTTTTTTTCCCGGGGTAAAAAAAAAAACTCCAGTTAAAAGAGAAAGGGTGGGGGATGGATATGGGTAGGAAAGAGGAGAAAAGAGGGGATAGGGAGAAGAGAGGAATAGATAATGAGACGGGAGAGAGGAAGAGGGATAGAAAGAGGGAGAGAGGATTAGAGAGAGAGAGAGAGCACGTACTTAATATTTTGCATAGCAATAAAAAATATTTTCATTTATTAATACGTTGAAATAATTGGAATTTATTTTTTAAAGGAAACTAGAAAAATGATACAAAAATAATTTGAATTTAATGTTTCCTAGAATATAAATATATGCGGTTAAGTTGATGGTTTAAAAGGCCTACTTTCTTTTTTTTTACAGTAAGGTTCACTCTGTACAAAGCCCGGGGGCCACTCGAAATAGAGGGTTACATTAAGGGATAGTTTATATGGATAGGAGGGGAATATAACGGTTGACTCTAGACTTGAACAGGTTAAGATTATAGTGATCGGGGGAAAAATTCTGTTGAGAGTCTGTCCCACAGAGCAGTCGTTCCTACGAAGAAGCTGTTCGAATGGAACTTCTCGCCAATGGAATATAGAGGGAATGTGTGGGGGTCATACAATGTAAGTAGCATGGCGGGTCCTAGCCGTGATGGTTAGACAGCGGAACCAAGGAATGTAGCTCGTCCGAGCACTTTCCATGGAAGTAACAATAGAGCAGTGAGAGACTCGCCACATCCTGTCCTGCCTGTGAGAGAGAGGTTGTAGACTGCAAAATAATTCTTCTCCAACAAGACGATTTTGAACTGTGAAAACTGAAAGTGGAGACTGGAAAGTGAGGACTGGGCAGCCCAACACAAATATGGCAACAGTACTCCATTTTCGGCCTGATTTGGCTCTTATAAAGGTAAAGGATCTCATCAGAAGTCAGGTACTTACTGAAGCGGTACAAGATTCTCTTGATCGGCGGTGATGGAATGGAACTAGTTTGGTTTTCGAAGTATTGAATGTAACTATCCAGTCCCCCCCTCACCACTGGGAAGTTAGTGTTTGATCGGAAGAGAGGTCAGCTCCCAATCTCTGATCGTCAAGAGTTTTAGAGGCGCGCCCGTATATCGTCGTATCATCGACATAGATGCTTGCAAATGATCTGAGTATATTCTTAGGCAGATCATTTATGTAAATCAGAAAGTGGGCTGGTCCGGGAAGTGACCTTCTGGGGGACGTCTGCGTTGACTGCCAGGTTCTCGGAGAACTGGCCGTAAATAATTACCTTCAGGGATCTACCTGTTTAATTTATAATTGAGAAAACCCTTCCAGTAGTTCCATAGCTGGGGAGCTTGTGTAGAAAACCTTTGTGCCACTCCTTGTCAAAGGTCTTCGAGATATCTAATGCTATAGTCCTCGAGGTGTGTATGTGTTCACAAAACTAAAAAAAATACTGTTGTTCCGCTAAACCCCTGCTAGGCCCACCGAAACTAACAGCAGCATTGTCACGTTAACCTGGATTTACTCCTGGCCACCGAATGCAGAGGTACGTGACCTCACACCAGCATTCGGTAACTGTGAAACTGTGACAACGAAAATGTTGAACAGATGGATATATAAAAAATAGCCCCAATCACTCTCGGATAGTTTCTCGTGCATCGTAGACGGATAATGCAGAATCTACGTATTAGCCCATAGTCGTCCCGCGCTACTGGCACACCACAAATTAAGTGAGAGGATTAGGTTTGGTTTGTTTTACGGCATATCAACCTCAGTAGGTTATTTAATGCCGACAAGATTTTTATTACTGGCAATATTTTTTCTTCAAAAATGTATTGCTGGTAATACTTTTTTACAAAAATGTATTGCTGGTATAAAAACATATTTTTACACTTTCATAGTGTTTTGACCCCGGTTTGTGGGGGGGGTCAACTATTTGCCCATAGCTGGGACTCTGACAGGTGCTACCACCCTGGGTCAGGGTTGACCTGGGAAAACCAACAATTAAGAAGTGGTACCACGCTCCTCAAAACCTCCTGATCAGAGGCCTTGCTGTTGGATGAAATTTAGCGTCTTACCCAGGACGCCGAGTGAGAGGAACTGACGAAATACTGAAGTGAATTGAATCTTATATAATGAATATTCAAGTTTTGTGTTATCTTTTAATCGGTATCCCCCGCTACATTAGAAATAAATTAAAAAACAGATAATAAGCATAAGCCGTAGAATGCTGGAAATATTTTAACGGGCAGACACAGGAACTCACTCCTTTAGCGGGGTGGTTACCAAGTTCTTACTGAGCAGACGTTTTTTAAGCAGAATCTCATTGATTTGTTCAAATCAACAATTCTCTGTTGAATGGCAAAAAGAGAAAAGTAAGTTAAATCGAAAAGTGCAGGACAGCTCAACATCGCCAACTGATCGCCGGGACAACTCAGGACTGAGACAACTCAGCACCAGAAAAACATAACTTTATTTATAACCAAATAAAAGTAATTTATTAAGGATTAAAACCTTAATTAGTAAATATTTTTACTTTATTAAAAAATAAATTTCTTTACCATTTACTTTATTAAAAATAATTTAAAAATATATACTAATTAAGGTTTTAATATTTAAATCCTGAGTTGTCTCGGCCTTGAGTTGTGTCAGCCTTGAATTGTGTCGGCCTTGAGTTGTCTCGGCCCTGAGTTGTCTCGGCCTTGAGTTGTCTCGGCCCTGAGTTGTGTCGGCCTTGAGTTGTGTCGGCCCTGAGTTGTCTCGGCCTTGAGTTGTCTCGGCCCTGACTGAGTGGTGTCGGCCTTGAGTTGTCTCGGCCCTGAATTGTCTCGGCCCTGAGTTGTCTCGGCCCTGAGTTGTCTCAGCCCTGAATTGTGTCGGCCTTGAGTTGTCTCGGCCCTGAGTTGTCTCGGCCTTGAGTTGTCTCGGCCCTGAATTATGTCGGCCTTAAGTTGACTCGGCCCTGAGTTGTGTCGGCCTTGAGTTGTCTCGGCCCTGAGTTGTCTCGGCCTTGAGTTGTGTCGGCCTTGAGTTGTCTCGGCTCTGAGTTGTATCGGCCCTGAATTGTGTCGGCCTTGAGTTGTCTCGGCTCTGAGTTGTGTCGGCCTTGACTTGTGTCGGCCCTGATTTGTCTCGGCCCTGAATTGTCTCCGCCCTGAATTGTGTCGGCCCTGAATTGTCTCCGCCCTGAATTGTCTCCGCCCTGAATTGTCTCCGCCCTGAATTGTCTCCGCCTTGAGCTGTGTCGGCCCTGAATTGTGTCGACCTTCAGTTGTCTCGGCACTGAATTGTGTCGGCCTTCAGTTGTCTCGGCCCTGAATTGTCTCGACCCTGAATTGTGTCGGCCCTGGGTTGTGTCGGCCCTGAATTGTGTCGGCCTTGAGTTGTCTCGCGCTCAGTTGGCGGTGTTCAGTCGTCGGTGCTGAGTTGTTGTTTCCCGAAATAGAAATATTACAAATAACAAATTTATTTATTTACATACATTATTTGCTTTGTAAAATTTAAACAGTTCAATAAAGAGAAGAGTTCTTTTGTGCAGAAGAAAAAATGTATTTCTGTATTCGTTCACTTTGTAGTAGGATTAAAGGTTTTGAGATTAACAACTTTCAAATTGAAATCAGTAAAAGAAATAATGCATAAATGAAAGTCGAATTGAAAAAAAGTTCTTTCCATGTTCAGTTTGTTCAAAAGATAATCACGCGAAAATATTTAAATTATACTATTATGCACAGTCCAAATTTGCAGGGATTGCATATTCGACAATATTTTTTAGTCGAGTCCTTAATCTTTTCCAGTTATACCAAGTTTGATGCCGATGGAAGTAGAAACTTCCAAATCAGCTCGTCCGGGTGTGTGGGAAAAGAAAAACGCTGACGTTCTTAGCCTCATCTGGGATCACTCTCTTCTTACTAGGGATAAGAACGCCACAGTTGACGTGAATCTCATTGGCTACATGGAAACGAGGAAGACGGTAAATAATTATAATAAAAATCAATTTCATTTTGCTTATAGCAACCAAGATGGCCGTGGTTCTGTAAACAGTCAAATGCTGAAAGTATCATCGACGCATGTTTAAGAAAAGAATCATAACCAGTAATCATTCAAATTAGCGGTCAGTCTCGTTAGTTCTTAGAACTATCATTTTATGTTTCGACTTTAGGAAATTATACCTTCAATATATATAGTGTCTAAGGTTTTATTTAAAAATGGGAGGTTAAATTATTTGATCATTATCACGAAAATCGGAGAAAAATTAGTGCTATCTCCATCCACCAAAATGCGGTACACTTTTCTTTTTGTTTTGTTTTTTAATCGGAATCACCCCAAGCAAGGCAGTAATGCCACTAAAACACAAGGGGATTACAAGGTGTGGAAGGATTAGGAACAGAAACATTAATGATGAGCAGAAAGAGAAAAGAGTAATCAGGTAGACAGTAGATAGCGATTGACATTACATTAAAATTTTTGCAGATTAATGTTGGCTGGAAAGAATGGTGCTGGAAGGGAGTTTTACAAGCGAGAAGTGCGAGAGAAGAAACTGTTAGCATAGAATTTACGGCTACATCTAACCAGCTCAACTGTAAATTGATGAGATCTCGACGGCAGTCTAATACTGCGTTTAAACTCAAAAACTTATAGATTCTGGAGAGAGAACCGACTATCTTGGCAGCTGACCTAGCAACAGATTCAATATAGTCTCCTCACTTCAAATCAAAAGATAACGTGTACACGAGAGGGCACAACGTGTCACTTTCCTGGAGGATAGCATCAGCCATGCTGATGGAAGGCAGCAAAGGAACTCTCTGATGATTAATGGATAGAAGTTTCGTTTTGGAGGTGTTAAAATTAGCAAGTCATCTTTTGCCCTAGTTAACTACGGACTTGAGGATGTTTTGGATATCGGCTGCCATTTTGACCATGTCAGACTGATACAGAGCAGGAGTAAATTGTTAATGGGATTGAGCCCCCAGTGCCATTTGTGACTAAATAATTCACGATACCATCATCCAAATAGATCTGCCGTCTTCCTTGTGGGTTATCGATTGTTATTTTGAAAATCCACTCAGTACTATTACTAAGCAGTCAGTTCGAATCTCACCATGGTCGATTCGTAAAGGGGGTGATTTCTTTATAATATCGACCTGGGAACCATACTACGTGTTGACGAAACTATTCGGAAGCCATCGATTGCGAACGAGAATTTGAGTGTACTGAAATCGGACAGATGGTGTGCTCTGTCCCAGGAACTGCAATTAAGATCTGCTCAGCATAGTTGCGATATAAACAATAGGTTAGCACTGTGTTTGTTGAAGAAACGCAAACCAGAGATCGCAGTTACCTCTGCTATTCATAACCGGACGGAAAAGAGACTGTCATATAGGTGTACCGCCACAAAAACTAAAAATTCTTTTAAAAATCTTGGTGCGCAATTGATTTATATTAAGCTTTTCAATTTTTGATTAGTAAGTATAGTTTTCACTTAATAAAAATACCACCTAACGCGATCAAAGTAATGCAGAAATTTAAAGATTTGAAACTTTATAAATTACTAGCAGCATGGCCCGGCGTTGCCCGTGCTTGATTCAAAAATAGTACGACTAATACAGCAATCGCTATCACTTGACTTAAAATATTTTTGCCCTTCCTTGTCTTTAGAGGAGTGCCCTTTGCCGTGCTGATGTTGTTACATGCCTTACTTCTTGCCTATCTCACACTGCCAACTTTTTCTAAGCTCTATAGTAAACATTAAATCTGTTACGAAAAAAAAACTAAACAAAATAAACACAATACGATCAGCTTTAAAAGAAACGGAAAAAACATTTTTACGGGTTGACCGATTGTCGATTTGCACTCTGTTTGGAGGGGGTGCTCAGAGTTGAAACTTCACATGATGACTCCCAATGGGCTCTTCATAAATCCGCTCGGTTTTCGCTAAAAACCGACATGCGGTTCAGATGCAATCTGGGCGTATCGGTTTTTGGGTTTTATCGATTTTCCACGCTATTTAGGGGCCCGTGGTCATGAAACTTCTGGACAACACTTCTAATGGTAGACTCTAAGAGGGTGTCAAATTTGGTTGAAATGCGATCATTCCTTCTGTAAGCAGAATTTTTTCGATTATCGATTTTTTCGGAACCTGATTCCGAACTCAAAAATCGGGCTCCGTCATATCCTTACGGCAGCCATTTGCAAACTTGTGTTGAAAACCGCATCGAAATCGTGTGAAAAATGCGGCCTGGGCGAGGTAACAACGCCCACGACAGACACACACACAGACAACATGAGAAATATAGATAGTAGATTATAATTAAAATTTTAAAAAATGAAAACAGTTCTTGCAAAAATTCATTATTCATTGAAAAAAAATTATTCTTAAGGCAATTGCGCGCTTAATATATCTTATTTCTAAAAGCAATTAAAAGCTTTTCTAATTAAATAATGTCATATTTTATTGCATTTTTTATTTTACGATTTGGATCAGGTTTTCGGAAAGTGAGTAACTGCTTTGAAAAAAATTGGTGATTTACATTCTCTAAGGAGTCCTGCTTTTAGCTAATAAAAAAAATTGCGATCAAAATTTAATTTCTCGAAATTTCATATAAATATGTAAGTGGAGATGACAGCTGTAAAAAATATTTTTACCAAAATTTTCAAAAAAAATAATTTTACAAAAATATATTAATTTGTGAATTCGACAATTGTTTGATTTGTACAAGAATTTCGAAATCAATTTTTCCCTCAAAAAATTCGCCAAAATCATATAATCTTTGGCCCACCCACTGACGCAAGAAAAACAAGATTTTTAACTAAAATTTCGAATGTGCTAGAAAAGATTAAAAAAATTAATAAGATAATCAAAAAACACTTTGGTCTTTCCTCCTAATAATAACATAAACATTTTTACAATAAAACTTTGTTTTAATGAAGTATAGGACCTTTTTCATCCTGCTACGCTCTCCCCCCCACCAAATGAATATAATAGACGAGACCGGAATTTGAACTCGCCGATTCCACTTTCCGCGTCGATAATATTTACGCCAATCGCACATCCTATTACTTTTTTCAATGCCATCTTTCTTCAGGATGTAGGCAAACGCGACTCTCCACAGGTTCCGTTTTTATTATCTGTGAAATGCTATGCCTTGTTAGTGTGGTCTTCAGTTTTCTTCTCCATGGTCTAAAATTCGTAGTTTTCGTTCTCTTTCGTTTTGGCTGCCACACAAGGCTAAAGAGTCCCTGCTTTTTAACCTATAGCTGAAAGAAAAAAATGGGATTTCATGCCTTTCTCAGGGGAATTGTTGCGAAAGTGAACGCAACTTACTCGGCTGGAATTTGAACTCGGCTCGCCTATTCAACATTCCGCGCCGATAGCAGTTACACAACCTGTACAATATATTTACACTATAACATAAATACCAACTGTACAAGAATGTTAATTTCTTATAAGAATTATCTTTCTTTGTTTTTTCTCTTAGTTCTACTACAAAACTCTGGCCAAATTGGGTTCGAATATAAAAAATATTGATGGCCGATTCAGTTTTAAGCCGAGCCGGAATCGATGCTCAAAGGACGACTGCAACTTCCAAGTTGGGATGGTTGAAGTGAAACTAACAGACCCTTCCTTGGCAAACAACAGTTTGTACGTACTCCGACTTTATTTTTTATCTTATTTATTACTATTGTACACAAAATCAAAGATTTATATTAACATTAAATCTGTAACAATATTATGAAGCTGTTGCACTCATTATCAAGCTTGACATGGTCCAGTCAGAGGTGGTGCTTCGGAAGTTACGCAGCACAAAATCAATCTCATTTAATATGACACTACGGTCCAAGAAGGCACAAGGTTACCAGCCAGATGCAAAGAGAGTAAAAAATTTTGAAGTTCAAGTGAAAATTCTCCTGCGGTTGGACAACTAAAAACAAAAAGAATTCAAAGAAATTTTCCCAAGCACGAAAAGATTTTTCAAAAATTACTACATGTCCCAGAGACGCTGGTGGGGCAAGTAGAAGTAGGTGTTTTCGTTTTTTTCTCAAAAGTGATTGCACATTTGTTTTTTACTACCTTCTTGTATTGTTTTCTATTTCGTCATCTTCAAAGTCCTTATCTTTTCCCAAACTGTAATGTTTTCCATTTTTCGATAGTGATCCTTTTATCAGATATTGTTATCTTGCCTTAATTGGCGCACAAAAGGAATATAATTTTATAGTGCATTGTAAAAAATAACGTATGTATTGTGTCTACCATGTTCAAATAGTAGACTCCAGATTTCGTTAATCAGGAAATTCACAAAAAAAAAAAAAAAAAAAAAACGGAAAAGGAAAAGAAAAAACGAAATAGCCAGTGGATAAAAATTACAATACAAAGGTGAGATTTGATAAATCTCTTCTTGGAGTCGCTAATAATATTTTTTAAGAACTTTTATGTCCAAATCTTTCTGAGATGCCATGTAACAGCCTCCTTTAGAAATCGATGTTATCTGATGTTATACTGTAAAACAAAACCACCACCAAAGATAAAACTTTGTGTTGAATCTCTGAAAACAGTAGATAAGTTTTTTTACTTAGAATCCACCATAACATCGATCTTATCTAAGGATGGGGAATTGGAAAGCAGAATAGGAAAGGCCACCATTGCATTCTAGAAACTCATAAAATGGGAAAGTGATAAGCTTAAGATAAAAACTAAAACTCTAATTTACCAAACATGCGTCCTCTGAACACTCCTTTACGGGAGTGAGACATTTACTTTGTATGCTGTTCAGGAGAGGAAGTTAAATAGTTTTCACATGAGATGTTTAGAAATACTTTAAAACTTAAATCGTAAGATAGGATCCCGGATGCAGAAGTGCTCAAAAGAGCTGACATTTAGCCCCATCCTGCGGTCTCGGCGTCTTGGGTTGTTTTGGCACGTTGCTACATGAATAACTCCAGAATTCCCAAACAGTATGGGCAACTGTCTTAGGGCACGCGTAATGTTAGATTACCCAAGCTTAGCTTCAAGGACCAGTATAAAACGTCCATGATAGAATTGTCTATCAATGTTGCTAACTGGGTTGCGGTTGCCTGTGATCATGTTGGGTGGATAGCTACTGTTTTGCGGGAGCAAAGAGCTATGAAGAGAATAGTGTCCAGCGCGCCGTAGAGGCTAGACAAAGACGCAAATGCTCTATAGTGGATGACTCCACAGTATTCTAATACTGTGGTAGTTGTCAAAAACCGTGCCGATCATGTATTGGTTGTTGTAACCCTGAGCGGCTTTGCGTTTTAAGATAACTTATTTTCCGCTGCCGACTGTCGCCATCGATGAAAAAGACCTTTATTATTTATTTATTATTCTAAAGCGAAAATACAAATCATTCTGCAATCAAAGAAGGTGAAAGATATGCTCAAACGAATACAGTAAAGAGCCTCCTACATAGATCGTCAACTAGTGTATTCAAATTTTTAACGACTGGATAGTAGTTCAATTCCTTAGATGTTACGATAATTTTTTAATGATAATCGTTAGGAAGAAAAAGATACATCTTCTGTAGATGCGGCTTACCTGATGCGTCAACAAACTCGTATAAGCATTTTTTAACGAACAACTTTTCAAGTGCTAATTTTCCTGGGGTGCGCCACAAATATACTGAAATATCAAATAACCATTTAAAATCATTTATAGTTTATTTATTTTAAATATTTTATAATTTGTACTTTGTTTTTCATTTATAATTATATTTTATAATTTATCCAATTACATGTTTTATAATCATTCATTCTTTTGTAATGAAGTAGATGTGCCAATTAAATGGTAACACCAGGCAGGATACATCATTGCTTAATATTTTATTTACTTCAATATTTCATCAGTTGCTTTAATCTCTGGTGCGAACCCCGTTGCCCTGAGTCCGACACGTGGAGATTACATTCTGTGATGAGAATTATCATTGTGTGAGAAAGTACCCCCATTCCTTCTTTGTGGAGGGGGATGCTTATATATCCATCTGTCCAACGGGTTTTCTCCCATGCGCACGTATCAGACGTTGCCAGGCTCACAGGTGTTCACCTATCACGGTTACCACTGACAACGGGTGAATCGCGCATCTCCAACCATAGCGGGGATCTTCTCAGATCAATTCTGAACCTGACTCACGTTCACGGTTTGGTGTGAAATTTCAATGCAATATGTATTTCGATATGATACCACACTTTTTTTTTTAATTCATAACTTAATAATCTATGTGGATATGTTGTCACATAATCGATCAATAAAATCAGCCCTTAAATTGATTTTTACAGTGCCCAACACCTAATTATCAAAGTTAGTCCTCTAATGTGAAACGAGTCTCTGAAATATGTCCGACTCGGTCTAATTGAATTTTAAATCAATTTAACCGACATTTGAAAGTGTTTCGGAGAACTGCTTTTAAAAGACTACGTATACCATTTTTTTGTTTTGCGAAGTGTGAATACATACGGCTCTTTTTTATTTTTATACATAGGTTTCTGACCACTAAAATCTTGCCCCTTGGTTGGTTTTTCTCGGAGAAGCTTCGTCGTACCTTGGGCCGTAATTGGGCAAACATAAAATGCGAAGAAATGAAGAATGACAAAGAATACCATAAAAATTGGCTCAGTCATTTGAGTAAATGTCCATGCACTCTTCATCAGGCACTTGCAGACTTCGGTCGATGGATTCCAGATGCCAACTGCAATATCTTTTCTGCATCCACCTGCAATTACCACGAGATAGCTGTCCACTGCATACGCTCAGCTGAGACAACGTGAATATTTCATTTTTATTTCAATATAAGCTTTCACTTGAACTTTTGAACTAACAAGAAATGTCGTCATTAATAATCATTTGATTCCGTTCGTAAAAATATAAATCACATTTGAAAAATTGTGTCTTGTATAACTTTGGGAAGAATCTTTAGCATACCCAACTTTGGAAATATTGTGTTAACAACGACAACTATATAAAGAAGAGATTCGTGTATCCAAATAAATTTGCATAGGTCCCAAAAGTACAGGTATACCTTCGATTTTCCGAAAAAAACAGTAAAACTCCTCTTACTCCTGCGAGCATTCTAGAACAAAACATTTCATTACTAAAATTTATTTTAAAAATCCCAGCCACTACTTTTATTCCCACTATCCCAACTATTTCAAATTCACGTATGTGTGTTCTTTCAAGACGTAGGTGATTATGACTCTCCACAGTTTCTTTATTTAATATCTGTAAACTGAGCATAGTCATGAATATGATTTTTTTCTTGGGAAAGATAATGGAGTCGTTTCGAGTTGACTTTTCCACAGATTTAAGCTCAAAGTTGTACTTCTGTTAGACTGGTTGCCAACCATGGTTAGAGATCCCATTCTACTTTGCTACTTTACCCATAGCTAGAATAGCTGAGCAGAAGATATTGATTCGAGCCTTTTCCAATAGTATCAATGTGAAATGAACGTAATGGTTGCGGTCGAAAATTGAACTCGGCCTGACATTTTCCGTGCCGCCCCTTTGTGGTATAGATGCACAACTGATGATCGGGCATTGTTTTTAACCTGACATTTGAATTTCACACGATTGCCAAACCGCCCATCCACATTTAATAAGTTTAGAATAAGATTCTATCAATTGATGGTTCTATAGAAATACAAGATATGCATA
Source organism: Acanthosepion pharaonis (assembly GCA_903632075.3). Classification (NCBI taxonomy): domain Eukaryota; kingdom Metazoa; phylum Mollusca; class Cephalopoda; order Sepiida; family Sepiidae; genus Acanthosepion; species Acanthosepion pharaonis. The sequence goes on along the minus strand of CAHIKZ030004896.1, from coordinate 6,122,541 downwards.
ATTTGTGAGCCAGAGGTGTATTATTGAATTGTTTTCACGTGACTTCTGTCGACCAAACAAATAAAGGGAACGGTTTTGGATTCAACTGTGTCATCAAATTTCTAGTGTATATGTACATCTTTCTTAATTGCCACAATAAAAAGATCTTTTTATACATGTTTTTGAGGAGAAATAAAATTCCTTTATTTCATTGCTCGATAAGTTTATTGATAGCCATACGCATGCTACTTGTGTAGTTATCGATTAAGCGAAGCTTAACTTGGGCACATGGCCATAGTAGAATCGAACCCGCTTCAGTGGTAAAGTTTGCTAGCCGCATGTCTACAGTAATGATATTTATAACATCTGATAAACTGATAGACTAATTTTCTATAACAAAAGTATCATTATGTTAGTTTTTTGTTTAAATGATTAAAACTCTCGCTTAACACATGCCTCTAGGGTACAGCTCGGTTGACGAATAGGTTTACATTTTTGGCATGGGCCGTATATTTTATTATTTAGTTCAAAACTGTCGAAGTTTTAGCGAAGACTAGCATTGATGAATAATCGTCATGACCAGAACGAATCCAAAATGTCATTTTGATTAAATCTTGTTTCTTTTGGGGTTTTTTTTTAATTATTTCCCTGTAAGCAAGGCGACAATACCATCAGGAGGCAATGGGTTACAGGGAGTGAAAGAGTGAGAAGACTTTAGTGAGGAGAAGTGAGGAGAAAGGACAATAAAAGAACAGGTTGTTACAAGAGGATAGCCTCGGTCGTCCAGAATCCTGTTTCATTGACATTGTATTTAAATTTTTGAAGATTGTAGGTGACAGGGAAGCAAGAAAATGGAAGACTGTTACACATGCGAGAAGTACGAAAGAAAATCAACCTAGTTAGAATAGAATATACGGTTGCGTCTAGCTAGTTCAACAGTAAAACTATGAGACTTAGTTGTCTGTCTAGATTTTTTTATTTATTTAGCTTACGGACACATCATGTTGAAACACCAGTTTCCGTATGATCATTGAAGTTAAGCAAGGTCAGTACCTAGACGGGTGACTGCTTGGAAAATACAGATGCTTTAAGTTTGGATGTGCGGGTGGTGTAATAGATAATGGTATCGGGTATAATAACCAAAGACGCGTTCCAAAAGCTAAGAAGGGTATTAAGAGACAGGAAATTTTCGTTGGAAACAAAAGAAAGTGAACCGAACTGTTATCTAATATTTGTCCTCCTGTATGGCAGCGAATGCTGGATAAGCTCATCACAGACTCGAAGCAACAGAAATGTGGTTCTACAGAATGATGCCGAGGATACCATGGACCGAACATGTGAACAACGACGAGGTTTTAGAGAGAATGAAAACAAAAAGGAAACTTATACATCAGGAAGAGGCAGTTGAAATTTCTGGGACACGTAATGAGGAAGGAGGGTTTGGAAAATTTGATACTCACAGGGAGGATAGAGAGAAAGAGGAACAAGGGAAAGCAACACGTGACATGTTTGATGGGCTTGAGCAAATGGATGGCAGAATACGGTTTGGGATAAATAACACAAAGACAAAACTTATTAAGAACTTCAAGGGACAGAAAGATGTGGAGGGCCATGATCGCCTACGTTCTGAACGGACACGACACATAAAAGAAAAAGAAAATCTGGTTATATATTGAAACTGTAACTTCTATAAATAAAAAATGAATTTTGTTTTTAATGTTTCAACTGCAACAGGGTGACTTCATCAGGGAATCAATGCTGCTATCGCAAAGACGGCAACTTGATGTACAGTAGCGACACGTTGCATGGAAGTACTCCTGACAAGGCAGCTACTTTGGGGAAACACCCTTTTGACAAGCTCAACCATGTACCAGAATTGTCCCACTGGGTGTGGGATGTCATACCTTATTATTACTGCTGCTTGTGGGGTTCTCGGTGTAATACCTACATGATGGAAAGGCCCACCATCAATTGCAAAGGTTATCAGCTCCCAACCACCGGTGAGTATTATAATCGTTCTTTTTCTCTTTAGTTCTGACAACAACAAAAATCATATCCCAAAATTCAAAATCAGCCAAATATTCACTGCGCTAAAATTGAATATTATCGTCAAATAATTCTCTGCCACTCTCAGGTTTCTTCAGGACACGTGTGATTATGGTGCTCCACAGCTTCCTCTATTTTGTTACTTTCAGAATATTTTCTTCTCTATGGCCTTTTCAGAGACAATGAGTAAAAGATGAAAACGTGTAAAAATTACGATACATTTAAAATACTTTATGGAGATAGAAAGCAAAAGAAAGATAAAAGAGAGGATTCAGTATAAAGTATTTGCATATTTCTCGTTCCCTTATTTCACATGAGAAATAAAAATATGAGAAGTTTAGATAAATCTATGAACGGGCAACAAAGATTGAACGGGATAAGGGAGAGATTGAGATGATACAGTTAAAGTGAGACTAAAACAGAAGCCTGATATAATCTTAGTTTTCAACACCCTTGGGAAGTTCCTCAAGTCCAGTTAGATCATATTAATTTCTTACATTGTCATCAGAACCAAATGAATATGATTTTATGGTACATTAACTCGTGTATAGTGCCAATGTCATGTCAAATAATACTGATCCCAATATTGAATACGTTAAAATACTAGTTCCCGTAGGATCACCTAAGTTAAGCAACATTAAGCTTGGTCAGTACCTAGATGGGTGACCGCTTGGGAATATCAGGTGCTGTAATCTTGTATGTGCGATTGGTATAATAATGGATAATAACTCGAAATTGTTAATCGGATAGCCAAGTTCCAACTTCAATTGGATTGGTTATACTCACGCGCAAATACCCTTGGGTAAAGGTATGAATAACCCCCTCTTTTTCCCCAGCTATGGATTAATTAGTAAAGCTTGTATCACTAAACCATTATTATCTCAAAACAATTTTACAATCTAAAAATATTTCTTGGCTTTAAATAACCTGCAATGGGTTGATCAGCCGTAGAAAATGAATTAATAAATAAAACCAATATTGGTGATCTTCCAAACGTAGCTTAGATGTGGCCCAAGGCCGATAGTATGAGGCACCCAGCGAGGATCGAATTCACTATTCAATCACAATTAGTTCCAGCGAGACAAGCTTTGCTAGCCATTACACAATGTTGAGGTGCCAAAATGAATCAACAATAATGAACCTCTTGTTTACTCACGCTTGCCGACATTAAAAAAATTTCACATTTCACCAATCAATGCCACAAAAGTGGAATATTAAAATTGTATTTCTAATATGCTTATTTCTACCATTTACACAATGGCAAATAAGTTCATCAAAATATTAGTTCCATTTTAATTTTTCTGATTTGCTTGTTCACTTAATGATACTTTTCTTATGTAACCACTGCCATATAAAAGGATCGATATTCAATAGCAGTTCAGCACATGTGTCTTTGTTTTTACAGAATGGTAATTGTAATGTTAGCCTTTTCCTTAAAAGAAAACATTCAGCTTCCAGTGCTACTCAAATTACGTTATTCTTCACTTCCTGGCCTGATGGCCAGGATCAAAGTGTAGTATCTGCCTCCGGGCGAACAAAACAAAAAACATTTTATCTCTCAATTGTGTTTCCGTCTTCAGACAGAACACAACAAATAAATGATGAATACCGAGGTCGAGGATTCCAGCCCTGCGGCAACACCATCTTCAGTGTACCAAAGAGGGAGGATCGGTAGAATATCGACACCAGCGCGGCATTGGTTGCAGGGACAGGATAGTTTTCAGCCTTAGCTCATGTACACGTACTTGGGGTCCCCCGCTTTAAACTAGCCTTATAACATATACCATCACCGTGGAGCTACGAGTAAATACCAAATTCAGTATCTGTTCTCCTCATCTCTAATGTTAATAGTAAGATTAGCCGTTTCTTTATAAGGAAACATTCAGAATTCATTGACCGAGCAGCCAGTGCTACTTTCGGCTAAAATTTATAAAAAATTTTTATTAAAACAATTTTTCAGGAAAATTTGTTTCTCAAATCCACTAATTGTTAGAGTTCTTTCCATCACTGATGGGGGGGTCTTCCTTCCTAAACATTTCTTCGATACTGAGAAAATAATGAAAAATGGAGCAAGTAAGAAATTTTAAGGAATATGGGAACAAAAAGAACACGCTTAGAATTAGAAAAAGAGAGTTAAAATGTCTGGGATATAAAATGAGGAAAGAGAGTTTGGAAAATTTGATACTCACAGGACACATTAATGGGAAGAGGGGCAGAAAGAAACAGCGTGTATCTAACAAGCTTGTGTAACTGGGTGGAAGAATTGAGACTCGGAGGGATAGTAAACTGAAGTACAAAGTATAGGTAGTTGTGAAGAGCTATGATCACCCAAGTCCCGAATAAACACGGCACTTAATACAGGAGTATGTGTTCCATTAAATTTGAAGCAGAAAAACAAAATCTGAGTTTCATTGAAAGTAGAGGAGTTTCTTGTTGGTTTCACTTTTTAAAATAAAATATTTTTTCTTCTTTCAGTCGCAATATTTGGAGACCCACATATTATCACATTTTACGGCTTTGGTTACACAATGCAAGTACTTGGGACGTATTGGCTTTTAAAATCTACAACAGCCTCTACAGTCCCTGTTGAACTGCAAGGAACATTTGTTCTTTCTAATTTAGCGAAAGGTAAGTGCTAAAAATTGTTCTTTTTAACCACATTTTCAAAAATATGCTTTGACTTATTTTTTTATCTAAAATTTCACATATTTTTTAAAATATTTTAATCACCTCACCCCAAGCAAGGCGATAATGCCACTAATACGCAACTGTGGGTAACTGTGAGTGAAAGAGAATGAAAAGACTTTAGAAGGAATCGGAAACCCAATCCTAAGCAGGAAACAAGGGATAAACCTCTACTCCTATTCAAAAGACCGAGAAGGAGTGTGGTTAAGCAAGCCTGTCTTACAAGATCAATTACGACTGAGTAGTGAATTCGATCCTCACTGGGTGCCCCACACTTTTGGCCTTGTACCATATTTAAGCTGTGCTTTGAAAACCAATATATGTGTGTGTTTTCAGGCGCACGCATGCGTTTATAAACACCCGAACGTATATGAACAATGAGATATAACCAAAGATTTTGTTAGATTAATACAGAAATTGTTTAATAAAGTTATTTATACAATGACATGATTTCTTTTCCTAGTTGGTGGTCAACATTTTAGCAAATTAAATGCGATCAGTTTGAAGAACTCCAAGGGTGACATCATTGAAGTGAGAATGCGCGAACCCTACGACTTTGTTTACCGTCTTGATGTCTTAGTAAATGGCAACTTCATCCGATTTGACAAAGAACATGGTTACGTCCACGTCTTTCAAAGTGAGTCAAATTTATTCATTTATTTACCTGCTATCATAATAGAACAAGCCTCTGTATTTTGTGCATTCTTATTAACAATCTCAAGGTGCAGGAGAAATACCTCTCACATATATCTCACAGAAATACATTAGTAGCAATGGTATCCTCATCGAGCTAATATCTTACCATTATGTGGGAGGTATTTCTGCCGCACCCTGTATATTGAGTTGGCCAAAAAGTTTGTTCGCTTATTTCGTAGAAAATTTACTTAAAAACCGACCAAACTTTTTGGCCAACCCAGTTTAAAGCGGTATTGTACAGATTTGATTAAATTGAGGCTGTGGATTAAATCCGATAAACTAAGGAACGTTATTTATTTACTTTCATCTCATCAGAAGCCTTTGAGAATGGGATAGTGTGGAGATGTTCGATTTATTGAACCCCATGTTGTTTTTATTGGTTTGGTAGACGTCACATGTTCCTTCTTGTGGCGTTAGTATATAGTGGCGTGGGATTTGGGAGTTAAAATGAACAATTGGTTTACCTACACCAAGAAGGTTAATGGAGGATGGTAATGAGGAGGAAACACACGGGTAATTTTAACAAAGCAAGTTAAGGAATTTATTGACGAACTTGCACTTGCGTCGATAGCTCGTTTCAGAACCAGAAATTTATAATGTCCGTCGTTTTAACGAATTGTCTTGAAGAGGAAATATTCATACAACACATTAAATGATCTAACACAAAATAATATTCAGAAATGTTTAAAAAAAAAGTAAGAGAATCCGTTGTTCACAAAAGAGTTATATGCTTACGTACGTTTAAAAGTAGACGAAGAGAGATAGTTTGAAATACTTAGTTTTCTTGGATTGTCGAAAGAACGTTCTTTGAAATGTTAAATGCTTGGTTAAAGCTGATGATATAATAGGCGTGTAATTTGACACTGGCGAAAATCTGAACGTTGGACCCGTGAACAGAAACAAAACTTTTCACATGACTTCAGACACTCGTCTCCTATTAATTATTTCGCATAGACTCGCTATTTTCTTTTCTTTCTTATTCTAGGTTCAACGGCTAATTCCTGTGAAAACAAAGTTTTCATTGGTCCAAAGAAATTTTCACATAGGCTCACGAATTTCTTTCTATTTTTTTCTTCAGCTCGCCCGAATTTGAAAGGATGGGTAAATGGAGTTATTATTCCATACTCACCACAAGTATAGACCAAAGTTATTTTCAATGATTGCACCTTGAAAGGTAGCCAGGGGCGTGCCAAGTTAAAAGAAGAGTAATTTATGAATAAATTTTATTTTAAAAATCCATATGGCTTCCATATATAAGTCAAGTCGTTGTCATTTGATATTTTAGACCAGATGCTAAATTCCTTAATATTTAGGAGGAGTGAATAATCCATTCCCTTTTGCTTTCCTCAAATGATTAAAATCAGTCATTATTAGCCTCTCTAAAAAAAAAAAAAATAGCAGATTCTTCATAAATCCCATTAAATGAAAACTGTACTGTTAATCTTCTTCATCTACCTATCTATTTATCAAAGCTGATTCCTTATCTATCTATCTATCTATCTATCTATCTATCTATCTATCTATCTATCTAAGCTGATTCCTTATCTATCTATCTATCTATCTATCTATCTATCTATCTATCTATCTATCAAAGCTGATTCCTTATCTATCTATCTATCTATCTATCTATCTATCTATCTATCTATCTATCTAAGCTGATTCTTTGTCTGTCTATCTATCTATCTATCTAAGCTGATTCTTTGTCTATCTATCTATCTATCTATCTATCTATCTATCTATCTATCTATCTATCTATCTATCTAAGCTGATTCTTTGTCTATCTATCTATCTATCTATCTATCTATCTATCTATCTATCTATCTATCTAAGTTGATTCTTTGTCTGTCTGTCTATCAATCTATCTAAACCAAACATTACAACCATTAAAGGTTGTTGTTTCTATGTGGTTTCTTACTTTTTGCTTTCTACCAATTCCCCGCCAATTCAGCTTATCTATAAAATGTGATTACAATCATCATTTTAAATTTGAATAGATTTATCCAATTCAAAGTCTCAACGATATTTAACTGTGCTACAATGGAATCTTTGTTATCAACTATATCAATCACAGTATTAACGGCAATGACATCACAAAACGAAGCTCTTGTTTTCTTTACTTTCATTGACGACAATATTTCTTGCTTTTCAGAAAAACCGCCATCAGATTTCATTTTAAAACTATTGCGATAAATAATATTTTTCTAAAATATTTTCAGATGTCGCCATTTTTGATAACAATCGAAATGGTCGACAGCAGAACTTTACTATTATTACTGACAGAGGCATTGGAATCAAACTATCTGAAGAACACGGGACAATGCCACTAATTGTGACCATTCCACCAAGGTACAAGGTTAGTAATGCTATTTATATAAAAAGTTTTAAATCCTTTCAAATAAACTAAATTTACCAGAAGGTAGCATTTATGGAACTTCAATAAACAATTCGCAGTGATCGATGTGTTATAATTTGCTCTACGGGCAGCGACGAAAGCATTGTCAGGCAGTACAATTCTACTCATTCGATGGGTGTGAGGTTATGTATTTTCCATGGAATTCCATATTCCACTTATTCGTAACCGTAAGTTCTATCCTAAGAGTTTCTTCTCTCGCACTCCTCACTTGTAAAAATTTTTCCCGGCTTCTTGCTTTCCGGTCAACTTTGATTTTCAAAAATTTAAATGTAATGGCAATCGTTTTCTCCTTCGGATTGAGGAATCGGGGAGCCGATTTCGAATTCCAGTTGAATCCATTACATTTACTTACATTTACTTACCCTTGGGAAAGGTATAAATCCTCTTCTTCTCCCCCACCCCAGCTATGGGTAAATAGCAGGGCAGACCGGGTTCTATAGCCTTGGTTGGCAACTGGTCTACCGCAGAAAAAAATGGCAACCTAGTGCGGGAAAAATCTGCCGGTCAGTCATGTATTGAAAGATACATGATCGCCTAAGCGTGTATCACGCATGGCACGTAACTGACTGTCTTCTTAATTCCTGTTCTTTTATTGTTCTCTCTCTTTAATAATGTTTTTCTCGTATTCCTTCACACTAAGTAATACCTTGCATCTTAGTGGCTTTATTGCCTTGCTTGTGATGAAATGATTTTAAAAAATCCAATCGAAAGCGCATAAGCATTTTGGGAATGTCATATTTGACAAACTCAACTGGTAGTCAATATATTAGGCTGAGTCATAAATAATTTCTACTTTTGCAAACCATTTTTAATGAAGAATGTATTATGTTAACTACTAATCATAAATGGAAATTAGGAATAAATTTGGAGAACATTAATATACGAGAGTGTTCAGAGCAAAAGGCTTACAAAAATAAATCTCCATAAGCGACCTTGTAAGAAAAGTAGTGTGGTACGTGTGGTGGAATCATCGAAGTGTTACTCATTTAGAGTTCTTAAAAGGCAATGAAACACTAAAATACACATTTATATATACAGCAGGTGCACCGTGCCCATATAAATCTGTCCGAAAAGCGCCTTTGCGCTCATCAATATGAAAAATGTTCTCCATGACGACACAAGGGCTGCATACAGCAAGAATATCACAGGAAAACACTTTGGAACTCTAATTCTCTGTTGTAACCCCACCGGCATATCCACCTGATCTGAATCAATCGATTATTATCTTATCTCGAACGCTGCAAAAATGCTTTGACCGTGAAAACTTTATCTAATGAAGACCAAATTCAAGACTTAGTTGGAGACTTTTTCATATCAAAACTTGTGGAATTTTACTCAAAGGTTATCGAAGATCTTCCTGATAAGTGGCAAGTCATTGCAAATAATGATGAATATATAATTGAATAAAATGTAATTGTACTTTATTTTTGGAAGAATAGATTTGATAAACAAAAACAAAAATTATTTATTAGCTAATGTCCTGATCAAAAGAACAGGAATATCGACCTTGATTTTGTTTCCTTATGTAAGACTTTTTTCTTCACATTTTTAGGGGGTTGGTTATGGCTCTCTCTTTGTTGAATTTCCTTTCTTTTCTGTGCATTGTCAATTTTTACCCCCAATCGAAATTGACAGTATTATTGTGGATTATTTTTAGGGTAAGATCGAAGGCCTTTTTGGTAGCTGGTGTGAAACGGATGCTAACGGGTTGTCTTTCAAAAATGGAACGAACGTCAATACCGATAATGAAGCTGAGATTCAGGAATACACCAATGAATGTAAGTGAATTTGGACGTGGACCTACTGTATATAATAGATAGATAGACAGACAAATAATAAACAGTCTTAGATAGATAGATAGATAGATAGATAGATAGATAGATAGATAGATAGATAGATAGATACGAAGGGAATGAAGGTTGTTCGCTACAATGTGTGTGGCATAGCGGGTCTTAGCTGTGAAGGTTACAACTCATAGAATGTAGTTACTCTGCACCATTTCCATGGAAATAGCAATAGAGTAGCGAGTGGCTTGTGACGTTTTGTCTGTAAGAAAGGGGCTGTAGCTTAGAAAATAATTCATCACCCACAAGGTAACCCCTGCCTTATATGGAAACAATACTTCATTTTCGGTCGGATCCGGCTCTTGTAAAGGGAGAGGATAGCAGGAGGAGTCAAGTACTCATTGGAGCATTGCAGGGAATTGACCATTTTCTCAGCATGCTTATCCATGGATCATATGTATGAATTTCTTTTGATGTCCGGGTTGAGCTTGTCTCAATAGGCGCTCAAACCACGGGGCCCCTCTAAGATAACATCCATTATCGCGATAGGATCCGCTCGGGAATCATGGAACATCTCTATTTTGGTTATCGAGGCTTTGAATATGACCAACCAGTTTTTACCTCATTGAGCTGTTAAAGCTAAATCAGAAAAGAGATCAGCTGCCATGGGCTGGTCATCTACAGATTTGGAGGTGCACCTATATACTGTTGTATGATAAGCATACATATTTACAAATGATTGCAGTATAATTTTAGGCAAATCCTTTATGTAAAGTAGAAAGAAATTTGGACGGAGGCGAGTCTTGAGAACGTCTGTGTTAGTCACTTAGACCTCGTAGGACTGACCGTTAACAACTATCTTCAAGGACCTACCCTCGTGCAAAAATAATGTATTTATTCATAATCTTACGTCGTGCTTGTGGTGAATTTCAGCATTAGAAACTTAGCTTTGGTCAGAACTCCGAGTGTTGATAAGCAGAAGGATACTTTTATGAATGCCTCTATCATATTTTCATAAACGTCACTTCAGTTTTATTTTTTATTGGGTATGACGATAAACTACATCTGGCAGTAAGGCCTTTGATCGTGAGATTGGAAGTTTTGAGTAGCATGGAACCACCTCTTGAATGCTGTTGTTCCCGGGAATTGGGAAGACAAAACAAATAACAAAATACTATAGAATTATAAAAATACATTTTTATAGTAAAATACTAGCAATGCATTTTATTGTAAAAATACCAGTAATACATTTTTATGCAAAAATGTACTAACAATACCTATTTATAGTAAAATTACCAACAATACGTACACACTAACAAATTGTAGCGACTTCATCGAAACCCGTTTAAAATACTACCAAACAACCAACATGAAAGAACTATTTCTTGACATTAATCCATATAATACTCTACAGTTTAAAAAAAAAAAATTAAACTGTATTTCCCAAATATAACTTCAACAAAACTGCAAAATAAAAATATATACATATAATACATATATCACTAATTATGTTCACAAAAAACATGTATATGCACAAAAGCTGAATATCATCTACCATATATTCAATTGTGAAAGCAGAATAACATATATATATATATTACTTCCAAGCTCCCAAGAAAATTAAGTTTTGGTATTAAATCACCCATAATGTGCTGATATGATGTTAAGCAGATAAATCAAATCAATCAATCATTTTTCAATATTGTTTATCTTTCAGGGACTGTCGAAGCATCTAAAAGTTTATTTCATCATCACGTTCCTGCTGACCTGAGTTTTAAACCGGACAACATTAAAATGCAGCCAGTCCCGCACGACTTTCAAACAATCTGTGGCAGAGACAAATTCAGTGACTTTTGTAAACACGACTATATTGTGTCAAATGACTCAAACGTAGCTTTTGTCTCAAAGCGCACAATAGACACATATAAGTTTTTAGCGAGCAATCAAAAACATGGTACGTATTATTATTTATTAATTCTTATTACTATAGATGTTATATTTGGTGAATATACGTGCTTTAGTAGACATCCTTGTCTTAAATAAATTTAGCTTTTCGGCAGGATTTGAATCTGTCTCCTCGAAATATTGGAGAAATCACCTTTAAGGGGCGTAGGTTTGAACGCTAACGAATAAAACAATTTCTTTATTAAGACTTTCAAACGCCTAGGCCAGTAGTCGTTGATTACCCTGTTTAAAATACAGAGATGTCTACTCAAATACGTATAAGAGCGAATTTCGTTAGAAATAAAGAAAAGAACGCTGAATTACCGTGTCATATAAGTCCTGCCATATATGGTCTTAGAAATGAGAATTTCTTTACTGATGACGAGAAGACATTAGGTGTGTATAGTGCTAAGTCCTCATCCGAACATAGACTCTATATTCTTGTATGTGATGCGAGTAAGTATCTATAGCTGTCGGTTCTTTCCCACGCGTGCATCCCAGATGCAACTGAGCCTATCACATGTGAACTCTGTGGCTTGAAGGATACCTCTCAAGTCAATCCAGGTACCTGAAGGAAGTTGGAAGCTCAGTCTATTTCGGCAACATCTGAGGTGAGCCACAAGTGGTATATATCAGTTATGAATTGTCTGGTGAATTTATTGTATCTCTTAGTCACAGAACCAATCGTAACACCATTAATGTTTTGTTTAGTGGATTTTCTTCACATTAAATCACTCTATTATCTTAGGAGAGTAAAATATGAGAGTAACAATAAGTTTTACTCCGATACTGGTTGGAAGAGTATAATGGCATAAGCAGGTTTCGATAAGTAACATTTATTCGTAAGTTCAGTGTATCACTTTTTACTTAAAACCTCTTCAACCTGTTTTCTCCGCAGATAGAGAAGTATCTGTGACCTCTCAACTGGCAGTGTCCATGGAGGAAAACTTAATATATATATAAATTAAAATTGGGTAAAATGGATAAATTATCCAGCTAGAAACAAATTACACATCATTTAAAATATATATCAATTTCACAAAATTTCAGCTTTTAGACATCTTCAGGATTTCAAACATAGGCGATTCGTTGATTAAAACGAGATTAGCAGAGAAGACAAAGTGTGAATAATTTAATGGCTTGTTGATATCTTTGGCATTTCATTCAATTTTAAATTTATTTTTCTTACCAGCGGCGAATTGTGGACAGTTGGACGTGAAATATGGCGTATTTAATAATGCGAATTATTCTTATGGAAGTACCATTCATGTTGTCGGCTGTAATCAAGGCTACCTACTGAAAGGCCACTCTGAATATGAATGTAAAAACAGGGAAGGTTCGTTCGTTTGGATCCCAGAGGTGGATGCCGTATGTATTTGTAAGTAAAACTAGTTAACTTACGCACTCTCTCTCTCTCTCTCTCTCTCTCTCTCTCTCTCTCTCTCTTTCAAACACATGCGTACACACAAACACAAATTTGTTCAGATACACACACAAACATAATGCTCAATACAAGGTAAAGCATATAAAACGTAAGCTAAATGAAGAATAAAAATTAAAAGCTGTGCCTCTGCAGGCGATGCTAAATCTGGATTGGACAAAGGATAAGTTTGACAAGGTTTACCATCGCCTAAAGAGGCACAGTTTAGTGCCGAAACATGAAAGTTATTGTGTATTGTTATTTTCTCGGTTCCGAATTAAACATGAGTAGATGTTAATTACTATTTATAAACAAGTGAATATCTAAAGCACATGACAAAAGAGTTGATAGTCAATAGATATATATATACTCATTGACACCTATGATGTACAATCACTTCACAATACTCCATACTCCAGGAGAAAAACTTTGGCTATAAACGCTTGTCCATACAATTCGCTAACGAAGGAAAGGAAAGCATTGCGTTTCATTCAGGTAAATATGTTTTCATGCGACAAACCAGGATATTTTAATGTAACACGACAGGTGTGCCATAGTGTATCCAGATCAGCCCATTAACGTACACTACTTCATTACCTGACAAATTAGCGAAAAGCAAAACATTTCTTAAACCGATCAGTATATAGAATATATTGATCAGTTGAAATGATAGCTTCTTAGGACTTGAGTATATTGTACACTTTTCAGATGTTGTTTGCATCTACTGAATTTTCAAATAGCAAGTGAGTATGAATCTAGAGATTTCCTAACTGAGTATTTTGTTTGAACCGCCTGTAGCTCTTTATAACAGATTTTATGTAATATATTTAGCAAAGTAAATTGGACAAAGAAAAATATGGTTAGCGTGATCAAAGGACATCTCTCTCTCTCTCTCTCTCTCTCTCTCTCTCTCTCTCTCTCTCTCTCTCTTCTTATTAAGTACAATGGCGTAATTGAATGAAAATATTATATGTCATGAGTCATGAGACTTTAGTACATGTACTGATTATGTGGCTTTTGTCAGGAAATGTAACAAGTAAGAATTCCCTAAAGACAAACAGACAGACGTAAACAAACAGGAAAGGACTGGACAAACGGGAATGACTGAAGAAAAAGCAGCATTCTTTCTCAGGTATTTCTTCCCGGGCTTTCGAAGCGTTCTATACCAAAACGCGTGGGCGAGGGCTTCAACGACATTATTGATAAAGGAAAACTTGTCTTTTGTTCAATCCAGACGAATGAAAATAAAGAAATCTCATCTGATGTTCTATACCTCATTTTAAACCAACCGACTTTCTTTTCATTCTTTAATCGATTCACTCCCGGCAAGGCAACAATGCCACTAAGACGCAGGAGGGTCACATGGAGTGAAAGGGACGGAGAAAACTTTAATGAAGAGAAGTGAGGTAAAGGACAATAATGGAACAGGGTTCAGGAAGACAGAAGATGGCAATTTGACGTTGTATTTAAATTTTATTGTTTCCTTGTAGGTAACAGGGAAATAAGAAATTGGAAAGGGAGTTCCAGAAGCGAAAATGATAGAAAAGAATATTAGAATAGAAGTGAGGGTTGCATCTAGCTAGTTCATCCGTAAAACGGTGAGACCTAATTGCCAATCTAGTAGCACTCTTACATTCATGTAGTCGAGGCACTAAGGAGAAGAATTCATCAGAATAACTGCCATGAAAAGACAGTGAAGCCACATCACGTCGGTCAGAAAATAACTGAAATCGAGATGCCAGGTCAGGATCAATAACATTACAGACCCTCCTTTATTGTATTTTGTCAAGTACCTCGAGATAGTAGGAGCAACAGACCAGATATGGCAGCGGGAGTATTCAATGAACGGATGAATGCTAGACTTATAAATGTGCAAGAAGAATTCTAACCAGAAAAATGTTAATATCTGTTAAAATTTTGTTCGCCTACATGGACGTCGACCGACTGTGACATTATAAAAATCCAGAAGAAAAAGAAAGAGAAATTATCACGTGTCTTTTATTATTCTAAAACCCCTCCCCTCGTTAGCGATAAAAGATTCCACCTGTTGGCAATGGCGGGATCGAGTGTTATGTGTACTAGAGGAACAGGGCGGATTTATTCAATGGGTATTGCTGGGCACCTCGGGGTGGTGTAATGGTTAGCAAGCTTGTCTCGCTAGAACAATTACGACTGAGTAGTGAGTTCGTTCCTCACTGGGTGCCCCATACTTTCGGCCTTGTGCCACATCTGAGCTACGCTTGGAAAATCACTGCCAATGGGTATTGCTTCTGTTGGAGCCTAGACTTTTTGTAAACTTTACGTTTAACTGCGTTTACTCGGCGATAAGCCGCAACAACGGACTTTGTTGCACCTCTAAACTACCACCTGTCTCCAACTGCTATCGTCGGTCGACTTGTTACCAATAGTTGCATGAAAACACAACATTTCATCTCTTTTATGTTATAACATAAAAGAGATGAAACAATAAATTGCATGGTAGACAAATGGGGCCGCCAATTTAGAAGGGCTATTCTGAATCGTAAATCGTGGAAAAGGAATCGGGAAACAACTCTACTATATATGCTAAGAAGTGATTGTAATAAAGAAAAGGGAACAATGGAGGGACATCCTGAAAAACATTTTTAAAAATTATGTTTTAAAGAAACAGAAACAAAATTTTAATGTACATGATTTCTTCAGCGAGAAAAAGAGGTACGACTTGTTTGTTTTTTTTATTTCAAAACAATTCAGTGCTGTTGTACAGGGTGTTCGTAAATTTACTGTGCACTTTTCTAATCATATTTTTTATATTTCAGATTTCACCTCAATATGGTTTTAACAGCATTGTTTATAATTTTCATTCATATTCTCCTTCTGTATTCTATATTGAAACATATCTGTATAGTATACAATAGATCTCAAATACTGAGGTAAATCGCATACTACAATAACACCCACTGCTGAAATATATTCAGATAATACATCAAAATTCCGACTTTTTCTATTAGGTAGAGTCACAATTAATTTCCGCTCTCGTTTATCAAATTTATTCTCCAAAAATAAAATACAATTACATTTTATTAGATTATATATTCGCCATTATTTACAATGACATGTTGCCACTTCAATACCTTTTGATTAAAAACTTTCTTTAGATGAAATTTTTTTCCCATCAAAGCGTTTTACAACGATCGTAAAAAGGTTAGCGCAAACCAGATGGATATGGCGACAAGTGGGGAACAGACAACCCGTGTTATTGTTCCTGTATGCGTCCTTTGTGTTGTCATAGAGGAGAACAACATTTTTCCTTTCATCTACTGTGTATGCTGCCAATGACGCGCGTGCACACAAAAAAAAAACTGAGGTATATTATTGTACTCCAAATTTATGCTTAACTGCCACGTACGATCACAGATATGTATCCGAGTATGTTTGTCTGTTACGGCGGCTAGCTAAGCCTTATGACAGACGGCTGTTCACACACATTTACGTTTGTTCAACAGACTATACTTAAGGTTTCTGGAAGAAAACGCATCATCTGGCTTGATCAGTAGGTTGTAAAAGGCCAGTACACCCAAGACCTCGGTCACGATGACTAGGGATTTATTGCTAGAAATTACATATCGTATATTTCCGCGTATAAGTCAACCTTTATATGAGATGAGGTAAAAAAAAAACAGCAAATTTTCATGAATTTATCCTGTAGGTGTAGTATAAGATGACTGCTTATTGATTATATAAAGATCATGTTATTGGAAATGTTACTTACTGTATCCTTAGAAATTCAAAATAAACGAAAGAACAAAACCGATTCTATATCATGTTTTTCCTGCATGCGTCTCCTAAAAGAGAAACCATTGTTTTGTTTACGTTTCATCACGTGGTCTCTTGTAATACTGATTCTTCTTCTTTTCTTATATCTAAACAGTCTGGTGTACTAATGACCATTTACTTATACTTCATCAACAATCACAAATTGTCGCTAATAATCGTACGATATTGTATGATAATAGTACATTCCACTTTCAACATTTTTTTTAGCTCAGTCTGTTCCTTACTTCTGTCTAAGCAAGTTGAATTTCTTATTAACATATACCCAAAATGATAATGAATTTTTAATGAGAAACGAATAATACGTTATCTTAATATTATTATTACCATGATGGTTATTGAAAGTTTAGTAAAAGATAAAGGTTGCTGTGAATGCATAACTTTACATTTTCTCAGCTGAGCTTGCATGGAAACAAGTTGATTTCATTGATATGGAATTATTCTTTGAATAAGCAATTTATTATAAAGTTATGCCAGTAGTATATGATGTAGAAATGGTTTTATTACTTCTATTATCAGTTTATTTGATAATGTTAATCTTTTCATCTACGTTATTGGTTATTGTACCGAGGTTGAAGTTAGCCTAGCGACAAACATCACTCAGAATTTAAGGTTTCTTTTTTTAGATCTGTAGTATAAGACAAAAACCCCAATTTTTAAGAGTGATTTTGGGGATTTAAAAGTCGTTTTATTCGTGGAAATATACCATAACTTTCTTTTTTTTTATTTTCAGCTCGAGACAAGGAAATTCACAATATTGGTATGATCGTAGGCATTGCAGTTGGCGTGGTAGTTGCCGTCTTCATCTTTGCTTTCATCATTTGTTGCATTCGGCGCCGAGCGAAACCGAACAAAAATAAATCGTGAGTTAAATGGTTCCTTCAATAATTTTCTGATTTAAAAACGGATATTAAAATTTATTTAATATCTTCTTCCAATGTTATAAACACTAGCTCCAATGGGACAGTATGCTGTGGAGAGCCATGATCGTCCACGTCCAGAAGAGGCATGGCATATCAAATAGGAATATTGTCAACGCAGCATAAGGTATTTCGAATAATGTAGATGAAGAGTGGTCAACATACCAGCATGCCTTGTCGCGAAGTAATGGCTAACGAGCTGCCCATAATGATTTTCTAAGCGTAGCATATGTCCGAAAGTATGGAGCACACAGTAAGGATCCAACTCACTGTTCAGTTGTAATTGATCGGGCAAAACAAGCTTGTTAACCATTATTCTATGTCGAAGTGCCGCCAAGAATTGGGGTGGTGGTTAGCAAGTTAATCTGGTTGACCATCAATACTGTGTAGTGAGTTCGATCCCCACTAAGTGTCCCAGATTTGTGAATTTGTAACCTTGTGACGAAACTAAGTAAAACTTAACATTTTTGAACACCTTGGCATGGAATTATGTTTTGAGGGCTAGTCTGGTTTAACATTAACACTGAGTAGTAAGTTCGATCCTCACTGGGTGCCCTATAGTAAAACTAAGCTAAGTTTACTGAATACCGTTTCATGTCTTAGTTTTTCTACACACTGTTTCAGATATCTCATATAAATCTTAGATTCGTATTAATTCTTTATAAAATATTCATAAATATTTAGTATTTTTATATAAGCTATTGATTTAATACAAAAGCAAGATACGCATGGCTTCCCTCAATGCGAGGTTTTAGTTTGTTTTGATTTCAGATAACTTGAAATGTTTATGTTAAATTAGTTACTAGGAGTAGCTGAGAATTTTTAAAATTTTGTCTCATTTTATTCTTAAAACGGACTAACGATGTCCGCTGACATGAAGTGGAAAATCTACATTAAATCAATTGCAAGGTCTTCTGCTAGAAAAGTTGGTTCACTGTTGGCTAGACAGTTTGTTTTTTTCTGGCCAGAATCTATCTTACACATTTATAACTCTATCATTCGTCCATGCTGTCACGCCTGGTCCGATGCTTCTGCTATGTATTTAGAGGTTCTAGATAAAATAGAAAGAAGAATCTGCAATGTTATTGGTCCTGACCTGGCATCTCGACTGATACTTTCCCACCCACGTAACTTAAATCTCCTGTGCCTTTTCTATAAATATATTCATGGTAATTGTTCTAATGAGGTTTCCTCTTTGGTACCTAGACTTTATGAATTTAAGTGCACTACTAGATTGGTGGAATGGTCTCATCATTTTACAGTTGAAATTGCTATGTCTAACCGAAAGTTCCATACTAACAGTTTATTCTCTTGCACTTCTCGCTTATGGAAGTTTTTTTTCAAATTCTTGGTTTTTCTGCAACTTTGACCTACCAAGATTTAAATGCAATGTCAATCATTATCTTCTTTCTTAATTCCAGTTCTTTTATTGTTCTCTCTCTAATAAAATTTTCTTTTTCTCATATTCTCTCACACTCAGTAATCTCTTGCGTCTTTGTGGCTTTATTGCCTTGCTTGAGGTGAATTTTTTAAAAAAATATCACTTTCATAGCTGAAAATTATTATGCATGTTTGTCTGTCATTCCGAAACATCAAATATAAATCTCAGTAAATTGCCTTACTTCTGGAAAAAATTTACGGCAATGCGCCATGTTTGGTGGTCCCTTATCGAACAGCATAAAACGTTTATGTAACTAAAGGACACCAAGAGTTTTTTCCCTTTATAAAGACAGACCAAAGGAAACTATCTTACTGATAACAGCAATTCAATAACCCTTTTATTTTGAGTCAGAACTTCTAGAATTTTATTCTGGTGATGCAAAAGTCATCAAAGATCAATGTTTTCTTTTCTCAACACTTTATGAGGGATACTGCAACACCGTTATGTAACAGCTATTCCAATTCAGTGATTCTTTCTGTGAACTGACGATTTCGTTTTTGTCAGTCACTAGATTTTGTTTTGAACCTGTAAATACTGCCACGTTTGTTCACACACATTATAACTGTTACTCTCAAACACTTTACCTGATCAACATAGCAGATATTCTGAAACTGAGCCATCATTCTCAATGTTGGCTCTTTTGTTTGGTCTTAATGTCAAAATTAACGGAAATATTTTTAAATTTTTAATCCGACATATTTTTATCACTTTGAACCTTATTTTTAGCGGATACTCGTATTTGAGTAGACGCCCCGTTTATTTTAAACAGTATATATTTTGTCTGCGTACTCGAGAAATATTTGATAAAGAAAATTTGGCCCCGGTATGATTCGAACCACGTCCCCTTTTGCCGGAGGAACCACCGTAAAAGCACGCCGGATCAGACGGTGATTCCTCCTGCAGAGAGGGACGCCGATTCGAAACTCACCGGAGGGCACATTCTCTTTATTAAGTTTTCTCGAGTACCTAACCCAATAAATACTGTTTAAAATAAACCGAGCGTCTACTCAAATACGGGTATCCACTAAAAATAACCTTTGAAGTAATATATATATATATATATATATATATATATATATATATATATATAATATATATATATAAAGGTTACAACTCTTGCAGAATATATAAATATATGTTTGTTTTTTCTTCTTTTAGGGAGAAAGTCAGTACTAAGGACCCAGCAGAAGCGGAGACTATGATATCAATGAAAGATACAAAATCGGTTTAAAAAATGAAAATTTTAGAATGACATGAAGTAAGATATAGAAAGTGAAACTTTTGCAATCAGTTGGTGATTCAGACAAGTGGCTCAAGTGATAATTACACGAATGTTTAAGCTTTACAGCGGATACACGAGCTTCGCATGACATATTGACGCATAATGGGCGCTAAGTTGACAGAGGACAATATGACAACCCAAGAGCCCCGTGGTTATATTGTTGTAGCTTATACTTTGAACTAAATAAGAATTTTTTTTAAGAGGTATGTTAGTGGAAAAGAATGTTTTAAAAGGAAGTAGCCATCTCAGATGTAGCTTTAGCTGATAGACGACTTGATAAAACGAAGAATTAAGAATGGAAAAGGTTTTAGCAAACACAGAAAATGAATGAATGATATGGGCGGGAAAAGACAAGTGAAAAACTGATAGGTAAAAAAATGGCGCACTGAATGGATCGCAGCATGAAATAATAAACGGACAATTGTTCTTTCCCCAATTTGTAAAAATCTGAGGCTTCTGACAAGAATAGATTTTCGATAATATGCAAATTAATATTGGAATTTTCGCATCACGTGGCTTGAATTAACGACCATAATTCCCTGATCACTAGAACCTGTTCAAGTTTAGAGTCAACCGTTATCCTCCCCTCCCATCCATATAAAACTACCCCTTAACGTAATCCTCTACCACGAATGACCCCCCTGGCCTTGTACATTGTGAACTTTACTGTAATATTACAAGTAGATATAATTTTTAACTTTCATATTTAGAATTATAAATAGGCTTTCCGATATATCTTAATGATTATTATAACTTTTAATTCTATAATTAAGTAAATGATAAAAAGAAAAGTTTCATTAATTGCTATTAATTCTGAGGCTAAGTAACTACATTTTCTAAAACTTCAGACCAATTGTTAAAATCAATAGAAATTATCAGAATCAGAAACACAATTTAAATTAGCTTTATCACCATTTTAATTACTTTAATTCAGAAAATATTTGTAAGATTGCACAGCTTTTGATGATCAAAATCCATGCTTCAATTTTACCATCACTCATTAAAAAAACAAGCCAGACTTAAATCATCAACAGTTCAATCAGAAAATAGCTCTTAAAGAATAATTAGCTTTCACCAATATCAGCTTACATTCTGATTGTTTTTTGTTTTGTTTTTTATTTAAATGTGCCAACGGAATTATAAGCGACAGCTTAAAATTAGAAATAAAATTAGTGAAGAATGATATTACTGAAGTGACCTGAATTAGTATCATATAAAAACCCTACATCCTGGTAGTTAAGATCGTCAGAAAGACATGACCAAAGAATATAATAATAGCAATAATAAACGAAAAAGCCTAAAGATTTAACCATACTGAACATCGACGAGAAAATACACAAAAGAAAATGGAGGTGGTCTGAAATATAGATATCCATTTAGAACACTGTTTCTCAACCTTTTTTCTTTTTTACTTCAGAGTGTACTTTTAGAATAACAGAAATTCTGGGGCCCACTTTAAAATTTAATAAAGAAAAATTATTAACAGTATGTACATTGTTCGAACTGTTGTCCTTATCTTTGTTGCCATATTCACGACGTTTCGGCAGTTGTACGCTCCAGCCTTCTTCAGGTGACTCGAATTTCGAATCGAACCCTTTATTTCATCCACCGGGGTAGACAGACATGAATACAATATGCAAACCAGCAATACGGAGTGCTAGAGAAAAAACAATAATAACAACAAATTGTAATATGAGCTCTGTTAAAAAATGAGTGAACGATCGAAACATCGTGAATATCGTAACAAAGATGAGGACAACAGTCCGAACAATGTAAATAATGTAAATAATTACAATACCTCATCTTAGAAATATAGAGAGACAAAGAAAAATTATTAATGAAATTTGAAAATAGGAAAATAATAGTCTCCTGAAATAAGCATTTATTTTTAAGACATTACATTGCTTTGTTTCTCCAGCTTTTTTAAAAATAAAGATTTTTTTTTAATATGAAAATAATTCATAAATTAGTCTTTTCTTAACGCGGGGCGAATCTGGTTACCTTTCAGGGCGTATTAGTGCGTCCGAGCGCACCGGTTAAGAAACGCTGATTTAGAAGATCAACCACTTCATTATTTTTTTTTTTAAGTATTTTTAAGTGTTAAAACACACAGGAACTATTTTAAAACACTTGGCAAGATAATTATTCATGCGACGTATTCATTCTGACGCGAAGTTGAAAGTTTTAATCAGTATAAAGTTTCACCCATGTAGCGTTATCAACAACAACATTCCAAAGAAAGAAAAATTCATCCACCATTGAAAAAACCAAAAACAAAAAAAACTCATTTTTAGAACATCAATTTTCATCCTGTATTTTGCTATGATTAAAGATTCTTTTATATTTTAATCTTTGTTTTTGTTTTTTCTAACACGCAATCTGGTTGATATTCTAAACATAATTCCCTATTCTTTATTGTGTACATTAAAGTAAGAGGGTTTTGGGTGGCTGGGGGTGCACAATTATCCTTTATACTTGCCACCAAGGTAAACAAAGAAAAAGGACATCAAAAGTTCATTTTGCAATCGGTGATTAGTAACGCTACTGAAACTTATAGTCAAGAGTGGATCGCGTTGAACTTAAGCTTACGTTTCGACTTAACATATTGTTTCATCAATACAAACATGGAGAAAGTCATATTTAGTACAAAAGTTCTGCATAAATATATTATCCTTGTAGACACACAAAAGCATTTTAATTGACCCTAAGGATCAATTCTATGCTCTACTGTTGCCAATAACTAGGACAAACTCTAATTTTGTAAGATCTTATACAGAACCCACAGTATTACTGAGCCATCTTTGAATACACAAACTTCGCCCCAAAACATAACACATTATATTTCCACCAACAGTTCACCAATTCATTGTCATCCACGACCCTTGGTGCCAGGAAAACTATGAAAAACTAAAAATTAACTTAGATCAGTGTGTCTTGAACTTTTTTTGAGACACAAATCACTTTAGTCACGGAGTCCTTGAGTCATGGACCCTTATAAGAACTATTCCTTCATAGACAGATACCCACACTCTAATTGGTTTTGCACAACACTTGTACGTGCATTTCTCCATACTGCACCTTCATGCACACTGCACACACGTTACTTTTCAGCCAGACACGCTTGAAAGAAATTGTGGTTAATTAATCCTCATCAGTATATGAGAAGATAATCAAGCCGTGATAAACCGTGGAAATGCTCTTATATAGTGACAAAATATGCCAGCTGTGCGGAGAATGATGATATACGTTTATCTGGTAAACATGAACCCAACAGCAAGTCAAGAGACGCCTAGCACTCTGCACTGTAAGTAGTGGCTGGGTGCGTTTTCTTTCAAGCTGTAGCAGGATGCATTTTCTTTTATTTATTTCAATGGGAAGCCGTTCATTGGGACAACGGCTGTATAGCGAATATAAATGTTAATTTTTATGTTCCTCATGGACCCCTTGAAACCTATCCATGGACTCCAGTTTAAAAGGCCCTGACAGATGATGGAGCTGGGATATTGTCTGTCCATCAAATAGTAATTGGTCATCTCTAATACTACACCAGGTTTGTGAAAAGTAACGGTCCTTGACGTGTTTGTGGAGATTATAGGGCGCTAAATGTGGTTCCAAAGCCAGATTGTTATCCCATTCTTTAAGCCGATTGCACCACGCTAAACGTTTTTTTTCCAAAATGCAAGTAAATGACCAACAGCGTCATTAGATTTTGCGAACATTCGTGTTCCGAACGATGAAATTGAAATCGTGTGCGATACTAACACTGGTCATCTTCGCTCCTTTTTTTCCTGAATCCTTGAGAACATTTTTCTCCTCCTGACACAATCTATCCCATCCAGGAGCGAACACATCTCTCCGACTAAATTGATCAATTTTGTATGCTCATACATGACATCCGACACCCGTTCGTAAGTGAATTCTTACGTACAGTTGCCGTTAGAGAAAATCGAATAACACATACATACTAGTACTATATAAATTCGTATCTGAAATACAGAGATTACTTCCCTCTGTAATTAACTTAGATGACGTAATCTTTTAAATAAATTTCTTAGGAACGTTTATATATTTTTTATATCCTTTTTAAGTAAAAATAAAAGAATAAATATTAAATTTATTAGTATTATATTAATTCTCAATTTGAAGTTGATTAATCCAATTTGAAGTTGATTATTTCTCATTGTGAAGTTGTTTTCCAATTTGAAGTTGATTGATCTATTTTGAATTTGATTGATCCATTTTGAAGTTGATTAATCCATTTTGGAGTTGATTAATTTTTTTACCTGAAAATAAGTCCATTTTGAAGTTGATTATTATCATTTTGAAGTTGAAAAGATATAGTCCAATTCCCAGACCCGGACGAGCGCTTTGCGCGTGTACACGTCGATATTACCGGACCTTTTCCCCCATGCAAGGGATTCAATAATCCATTGATATTCGTAGATGGCATCACACGTTGGTGCAAAATATTCCTCATGCCGGTTATCACTGCGTACAGGATAGCCTAGACCTTTATCGTAGGTTGGGTATCTTGTTTTGGAGTCTCTGCTGTCATCACCAACTTATTTCGATAGCTAACGAACAGATAGTCTAACAGCTGGCAAAGTGGATTCTACTACAGCATATCATCCAGAAGCGAACAGTATGTGGAAAGATTTAATTTCTAAGGACGGCAATTAACGACGTTGTTTGTAGACATTAGTTTTTCTGGAATTTTGCACAGTAGTGAAAATTATTATGAATGGTATATGGCACCACACTTAAACTACTGGGCCAATTCTTATTGGAACCAATATAAAACGTTTTAAATATTATTTGCTTTGTAGACTGTCAAGATGCCAGTTAACATATAAACCTCCAGTCAGAAATCAACTTATACGCCCAAACTATTACAGTTATATGCTCGTATAAAACGCAGCTAGTGTAACCAGATAAGGTGGCCCTGTTTCAGCTTTACACCAGTCGGGCATCACCCCATACTGTGTCTCATTTTACGCTCGCGTCAGGGTGCACAAAAGCTAAGAAAGGCCCGTTGTACGTTTACATGGTAACAGAAATTGAAAACGTCGCTACGGCTAGAAACGAAAAGGCGAATTTGGTGTCCGATATATTCAATTTATTCAGTGAATCACTTGCACGGTCTGGGGTAAGGCAGGTAGGTGAAACATGAGGCACTTCTTCTATTTCTATCACAGCAAATTAACGGATAACCTCTTCTCTACAGCCACATTATATCCTACTACCCCTCTGTGAATCTCTTGCAACTTACCCACGAGAAACTACTATCTGACGAGCGGCATAGGAACAGTTATGTGACATTTTATATGAGCCTGAGATCGGAACTTTTTACCATCCGGTCAAGTTGCACTTGTTCTCAAAATTTTTCATTTATTTATCTATTATGAAAAGAAATCCCATGCTAGGAATAATAATCAAAGAAAAATGCTGACTTTCTTTTATAATAAATTTATTTTATTCCCTTTTTGCCAATCAAGGGAAGTTTTTTTTGTAAGTATTTTTCTTTATTATTCTTAGCGTGGGATAACTTACTTGGCAACATAGACAACTTAATTTTTAATACTTCCTGCTAAGACTCTATCTCATATTTGCATATATAACATAGATTCCTTTTATCTCATACCATTCTACATCTGCATGAGTTCAGCCAACAGATTCAGGTAATGCTACATAAGAATTGTTGACTTGAATATTGCTTTTCTCTCACCAGTCCTTACCTACTGCCAAAAAATAAAGACATATTTTGTTAAGCTTTTTTACAGTGCAAAAAAAGAAAAAAAATACAAATAAAAATTAAGAAATACACGTGTCATATTATAGAGAGATATTTCTATTAGGATGTCTTTAGTACTTTTTACTAAGGAAGTATGATTTGAACATGTCTGGAATTGCAACCCTAACTCCATTCCTAAGAAGACTGTTTCCTCTGTATTCGCTTGTTAATGAAACTTTCTTTCACAATAGTTATTCGCAATTTGATTGGCTGGCAAATAACCAATGTGATTATTCTACTGAGAGGTATGCAGTTCTGTTCCGGTAACAGTTAATAAAGATATACAAGTATACCAGAATACAGCAGATGGTCGACCCTCGTTTCTGCTCTGTACTTATTATTCGTTAAAAGCGTTAATAACATTTTTAATGAATTTTGGAGTTAGGCGTGCTGCTAAAATTTGAGAGGTCTGACTCCTGAATAAAAAAGGCATTTTTCTTCAATTCCCCAGAATTCACACTTGGCACCAACGATCCTCATTAGTTGAACAGAACTACAGGAAAGCGGCGTAGCTTAAAAATCAAGGTTTTCTTTCCCCTAGATGGACTGCTTTCCTGGGCTGTCGAGCTCCATCTATCCGAAGCAGCTGGTTATGAGTCGCCAGGTTTCCGACTTCGCCCATTTCCCAGCTTGGAGCAGGACTTAGTTGTAAGAGGCTATTTGAGACCCATGCCCTGGAAGCATTTTAGAGACAGAGGGAGCTATGGCAACCTTTCGAAGATATATAAGGTACGTATTACGTACATTATGTTCTTTAGAAGCTCAAAGAAATTTTTTCCACGGTATTGCCGTTAAATGCACTTTAAACCTTGATTTTTGTGTCACATTCGGTAGCGATGTGGGCGCGCTAAAAAATAAATATTTATCAATAATGAAGGAAAACTTTTTCTGAAATGTAATAATATTATACCAATGCATTTGATTCGCGAAAGAGGTTAACCTAGACTTGGATAGTCGTCGTATTTGATGTTGTGACTAAATAATAATAATTATCATATCAATATAATAATTATCAATTTCATAGAAAAAATTAGAGATGACGTCATCTGAAAACGACTGACGAGAGCTCAACTTGTCTTTTCCTCCATTTTTATTACAAAATCTGGACTAATCTTTATTTATTTCTTTTTTGTCATCATCGCTTTCCAAGATTACCACAGAGAATTGTTCATTAAATATGAAACTTTTTCCGTTAAAATTATAGCACTAAATGCAATTACTATGAAATATATTTTTCATGAAGTTCTGTTATGCAGAGCTTAAGAAGGATCAATAACGAAAAGAAAATATTCATTTGAGTTTCTTTATTTTTATCTCGTATAGAGCATTATGACTTTAATCATTTTAAAGATATTATTTATATTTTAAAGATTTATGATTTTAGATGAATCGGTTCAAGTATAGGAACATTAACGGTCATATTTTGCTCGATGGAGTGGCAGGTAACAGCAAAAGCTGCTGTCATCCAGAATGAACATCTTGGCAGGCAATCTTTATTATTTCCATCTCAACATTCTGACTGTTACATTTTCCGGTTTTACAAATAATAATAGTAAAAAAGAGAAAAAAATAAGGTAGCTTCCGAAAAGGCGTGAATGACTCTGATTTTTCATTCAGTTGCAATGAACCAAGTTACTTCATATCACCTATTATCTTCATATGACCTATTATGACATGATCTATCCTAATATGACCTATTATGGTATGACCTATCTTCATATGACTTATCCTCATATGACCTATTATGACATGACATCCTCATGTGACTTATTACGGTATAACCTATTCCCATATGACCAATTATGGTATGACCTATCCCCATATGACATGATATGACCTATCCTCATATGACCTATTATGGTATGACCTTTCCTCATGACCTATTATGGTATAACCTATGTTCATATTACCTATCCTCATATGACCTATTCTGACATGACCTATCCTCATATGACCTATTATGATATGACCTATCCTTATATGACCTATTACGGTATGATTTATTCTCATATTACCTATTATGGTAGGGCCTATCTTCATATGATCTATCCTACCAAATCAACAGTGAAATCGTTTTGAAAGGAGGAAAGATTATAAAAATGAAGACTTTGCAGTAGAAATAAAAGTCGAAATCAACAAATCCCAATCTTAGAATTTCCTAACTAAATCCTTTATACCAGCGATCCCCAACCACCGGACCGCAGTCAGTTCGTGGACCATTTAGTAGTGGAAAGAATAAAAACGTTTTCTTTTTTTCTTTTTCATTTTAATGACTATCGCCGTCTTGTTTATTGTGTTTTGATAAGCGCATAATCGACACCCTCACCGATCCTCATCATCTCGGTCTTGCTGGGGGCTGCTGCTAGACAAGTTAAAATAGGAATATATGAGTCTGGATTAGTAAATTTCCCGTCTGGGTTCGTCACAAATCGAAACACGAAAAAACAAAACAACAAAGATAAATTATTTTAAGCAAACCACATATAGAATTGAGTCAATAAGCGTTGGTATTGATTGATTGATTGATTGATTCGTTTTCTATGGCTTATCAACCCTTTACAGTTTATTTAAGGCCAGAAAATATTTTTAGATTGTAAGAATTTTTTTTTTTTTTTTTTTTGGCGGGGAGATAATAATAGTTAAGTGATACAAGTATTATTAATTAACCCAAAGCTGGTTGGTGAAGTGGTGGATTCATCATACCTTACCCAAGAATTGAATCTTGATTTTCCGATTAACAATTCCGAGTCATTATCCATTGTATCACCCAAGCTTACTGCACTTGGTTGGTATTGCCCGATAAAGGTTCGGTTAAGCGCATTGACAAGGAAAGAGAATAAACTGAAAATATTAGTTTGCTTCATGAGTAATTTCCGTTTTTAACAAACAGTTGCCATGATATAATGTATAATACAATAATATAATCATATGTGGCGGGTTAGAATATTTTTGGAGTGCACTTATTTTTTGCTCGGCACTGGCAGTGTCCGGACGAGGAAGGAATAGTTAAAAATTCAAATTTTAAAATAACTGAAAAAAGAATGAATGATTTTGAAGTTTTTAATTTCTAATGAGTTTAAAGTAACACAAAAACTTTGTAAATTTAAAAGCTTTTGTTTTAAATTCAGTTTAAGATATCTCCAAAATTTTGTGAATTGAGGAAATCAATTTTATTTCTTCAAAATGCCAAAGAATCAGAGTTAAAGTGATAGGTTTCGTGACGTGAAGTGTTGAAGTTGCGCAGGATTTGTGATTTGAAGAACTCAATTTTCGGCTGAATTGGAATTTCGGCCCAAATCTGACTTTCGACCCAAATCAGTCTTTTGGCCAAAATTAGACTTATTGACCGAATCAGAATTAAAGTTAGGTTTTGATGTTCCAATGAATGAATTGAGGAATTCAAAGTTATTTCTTCAAAATTATCATTGCTGTTTTCTAAGCTGGACCAATGGTCCCTTTAGTTTTATATCCTCATATGACCTATTTTGACATGACCTATCTAGCTTAAATGTCCACATGGATCGCGGCTTTTAAGCTAGTTACAAATAGTGGTGAATATATAACTAAATATTTTTTGAAGAATTAAGTTAAGAAAGAAACACGGAAAATTTTTCTCATTAGAACGTTTTGCAGTGATCGAAAAAGATTATAATCAGTTGCTGCAAGATCAGGTAAATATGGCCGGTAGGGTAGAAGCGATCAACTGCCTTCCAATTTTTTCCTGTGTTTTCTTTTTTTATTTTTATGCGGCTTTGCGTTATCATGGAAGAGAACAACATTTTCTCTGTTGACGAACGCGGAGCGCTTTTCGACTAGATACATTGCAGCAGCTAGGCATATAAATGTGCATTTAGTACTTCATTGCATTTCAAGTACTCGACACGAATAATGCATTCATAATACCATCACGCGCCCAAGATTGACTTTCTTCCACGGAACTCAATTTTTAGGGTGAGTTGTGAAGATCCATTGCCTTTTGCGTTGAACACTGTCGCATGTAACCCATTTTTCGTTACATGTTATGATATCTTTAAGGAACGATTAGTTAGGATAAAACGTTCATCATTACAACTGGTTCCTCAAAACGGAAATTTCTTATGACTCAACCTAATATATCAGGTGGTAGTAGTTTGTTCAAAGTCTTACCCACCCAATCTTTTTCATCAACGGTCATGGCATGTCAGATACAAGACAAATTTTGTCCAGATATCTGGCAATAGCAGTGATATTTAGTAGAATGTTATTCAGCCTGATGACAAACCAAAATTCCTTGTCTTATTTCGTCTGAAGAAAACGAAACAGTGCTTTGTTGATAGTAAAGCCAAAATAATTTTACCCAATTATTTGAGAAAGCATTTTATGAATGAAAAAGACTTAAGCAAATCTATTTTCATAGCACTGCCTAAGAAACCAGGTGCAAACGAATGTGAATTCCAACGGACAGTTAGCCTAATGAACCATATAACAAAACTTATCTGAATTCTACTGAATAAAGCGTGTAGCGGAATCAGACCGGATAATAGGACAAGAACGGTGTGTTTTCGTTAAAGACGCCGGAACAAGGAATGCTATATATATGCACAGAAGGATATCAGAAAATGCAATAGACATGCAGAAGGATGTGTACCTGTGTTTTATAGATTATGCAATAACCCAGAAGCTATACTGGCAGAATACCGCCTGCATACGGATAGAAAATGAATTCAGTCGATAACTAAAAAATAGAAAGGAGACAATGATGTGCCATTACTCAACCTGTACAGCAAGGTGATTCTGAAAGAATTAGGTGTTCTACCAGGATTCATTATTGGTGGCCACAATTTTAACAACATAAGATACGCAGATGATACAGTGATGACAGCAGACACGGAATGGAAACTACAAGAAGTTCTACGGAAAGTAGTGAAGGAAAACGAGAAGAAAGGACTAAATACCAACTGCAAGAAGATGGAATACATGGTTTTTAGCAAAAGGAACAGTCCAACATTCAAATTACAAATTGAAGATGCCAAAATTTTCGTTACAACAAAGAAAAAAGTCAGTCAGTCAGTTATGTGCCATACGTGATATAAGCATAGGCGATCATGCATCTTTCGATACATGACTGACGAGGCAGATAGCTCCGTAACCTGATACACTAGAATTTTTTATCTTAAATGTGATTAATAGAATATTATCCCCTTATTTGTAGATGATAGATTCCAAAACTTCCAGCGGGTGTATGAAACCGCGGACAAAATAGAAGCCTATATATACTTTGTTTTTCCTAAGATTAAGGTTACTTTATAAATTAAAAACAATAAGAGATTAACAACCATAATTAATAATAAAAGAGAACAATTATTAAAAAATATAATGTAATAAAATTTATGTGATGAATAGTATATTCGTTCTTACCATAGACATGTAGAGCGAAGACGGAAATAAACAAGACAATCAATGATCAAATGAGAAAAAATGGTTTCTGAGTCGCAACATTCGCGCATTCTTCCGGTTAATAAATTAATCCTTTGAAAATAAATGTTTAACATTTTTCAACCAATGGGTTGCGTTCCCGCCGACAATAAAAAATATACTTTGTGATCCGTTTGAAGAGTATTTGAGCAAAGTTCCGAGACGGACAAAAGAAGGAGATAGAGACGAATGCATGCGACATCAATTCACGACAGCGTTTCCTTTACTCTTTTACTCTCTTCCTCACCAAGCTACGTGACATTTACACTTTCCTCCTCACTTTTTCCTTTGCCTCTTTTTTTTCTCACACCTACACTCGAAGAAATCACATTTCTATTCATCTTAACAAACAAGGAACTTTAGCACAGTAACCGTAAGAACGCCCATACCACTCATACACATTAAGGAAAATTTAGTTGTAAAAACATGAAAATAAAAATATTTTATATTTAAAAAAACTTTCTCGTTTTTTTCTTTGTTGTATATTGATTCAAATCTGCAACAGACTTTACTAGGCACAATAAGACATTAACAACAATAACTAATAATTAAAATAGAATGATTTATAACAATATACTTCAATAAAAGATATGTGTAAATCTTAACAATCTTATCATACGAGTTTTTCTTTCCTTATTAAGAACTTTTCAACTTTTTCACTTCTTTTAAGCGCATCCGAATTGCTAGCATCACGTCTCATACGCTTTGGGTCAATTCAGTCAGTTAAATGTCATACATGATACATGCTTGAACGATCATATCTCTTTCTATTCATGACTGACAAGGCAGAATCTTTTTCCCGCAGTAGTTTGCCGTTTCTTTCTGCAGTAGATTGGTTGGCAAACAAGACTATAGGACCCAAATTGTCCTATTCAACTCATACCTGATTTGGAAGGGAGGGATTCATACCTTTCCCAAGGGTATTTGCGAGAATGTAACGGAGTTGACTGGAATTTGAACTCGGCTCTCCGATTTCTCATTCCAAGCCGATATCCTTTTCACCCCAACGCACATCCTTGGGCAATTACGAAGTAAAATTTTGAATTTCATGAGCCAGCCAGCCGTGGATAATTCAAATTGTAAAACCGCAGATAAAGTAGGGGGATTTTATAACATTTATTTCGCAAGAATCTGTAAACTATTTAACATTAACCATATAAGGTGTGTTTTCTGAATCACAATTCTCTGCCAAGTGTATTAAAATTTTAAATTGATTGTCCCAAAAGTCAAAGAATAAACAATGTAATCAATCCGTTAAGAAGAAAACTGTATATAGCCTAAATAAAACGATGTGCTCTTGGCCTTCGACGATTTCCCGTAATGCAATCATATATGCAGAGAACAATCTTAGAACAACAACCTTTTTGCAAAGCAGCCATATTATTACGATGGCCATATTGTTCTGATGTAGATACATTCAAAGATTACCTAAAAAATGAGCATTCATTGTGAACCTTGAACTTATGTCAGTCTGTTTGTACATCTATTGCAAATTTATTTTGAAACTATCTCTCCTAAGGGCTATATTCTCTGTGAACACACATAAGCCCTTTTCAGGGCTACTTACTTTGAATTTTTTACATTTGGATAACCGATGTTCCTGTTGATTAAGTACCTAAAATATAAGTTGCTTTATGATTTTGGTATTCATAACTTATTGGTATTTACTCCAAGAATCCTAGTCGGGCATTCTCTGTGAATGCACAAAAGCCCTTTTCAGTAATACTCACTTTGAATTGTTACTTTTGGATAATCAAAGAAAAGATATGAGAACAGGAACTGGGGATAACATCTGTTTTCCAGGGGATTACTGGGTATGTCAGCTAGTGTATGCGCGAGTGTGTGTGTATATATATATATATTGTAAAATAAAAATATCTATAAGAACACCGGATTATATATCTTACTGTTCTTTCTTATATATATATATATATATATATATATATATATATATATATATATATATATATATATATATATATATATATATATATATATATATATATATGTGTGTGTGTGTGTGTGTGTGTGTGTGTGTGTGTAAAGTGTATATAAATATAAATAAATATAAGTATGTATAATTATTTATATATTATATGCGTAACTTATTAGAAAGCGCTCAATATCAGAGAATCATTTCAACCAATTTACAATTTCTACCAATTTACAATAACTATTAGCTAACTATCATTGTCTCCAATCCCTTGAAACATTACTATCACATCATATCATATAGACCCGTTATTAAATTGAACTACCCTCTCACCCAGCACATTGAATATTAAACTAAACATCACCATATAAATTAACCAATAAGGATTACAAATTTCT
This sequence comes from Acanthosepion pharaonis, assembly GCA_903632075.3. Lineage (NCBI taxonomy): Eukaryota > Metazoa > Mollusca > Cephalopoda > Sepiida > Sepiidae > Acanthosepion > Acanthosepion pharaonis. The sequence goes on along the minus strand of CAHIKZ030004896.1, from coordinate 6,088,542 downwards.
ACCTGTTACATATACACAGTCACCAAAATACAAACAAATAACCAGCTTTAAATATAACAAATAAACCCCCATTTTTTTTTTTAAATTTAAAAATAAATATAAATAATAATAATTTTTACCTCTCATAATTTTACACAAACCCCACCACACGCATATACATACATGCGAGGAAATATTTTTCAGCGGGAAAATACATAATATGACATGTATACAGTAACGAGACATTTCCGCCACACTTCCAATGTTTTAATTTCAACATTTCAACATACAAATGCGTATGTATAAATATAACACCACCCGTATACATACATGTGTCATAGCCGAAACTACCCACATATGTTTATATATGTATGAGTCCCGACGGACGACCAAGTATGTATATGTGACTGCATACATCGATGTTTGCGTTAGTACCAATAATGACAAAACGACGAAATTTCCCCCACCACTTCCACAATAACAGCAATACACGCAATCTACATAAACCCAAATTTTTTAAAATATTAATCAGTTTGTCTGACGATCGTTAAAGCGTGAAACCCAGGGTCACAAAGTCACATCTATCCAACCAAATATATATATATATATATATATATATATATATAGCTTTTGTATTTGAAGGTCTGATGAATTGGAACCGTTTTTACAATCATGAGGAAATTATTACCTCGTGATGTTTTAGTGTTTGTCCCTTTCATAATAATAATTGTTGCTCTGTTTCTAACAGAGCTCTCCCTGGATTTATATCCTTTTGGAAATATCCATACTGATCACTAATATTATCATTATATATATATATCTGTGTGTGTGTGTGTGTGTGTGTGTGTGCATACATTTCTAGATAAATTATTTTCACTGTAGTTATTTTATTATGAGTTCTATTTTATTATAGTTTTTTGGGGGTTGTTTTTGTTTAGCAGCATACCAGCCTCTATGAGTTATTTAATGTCAAAATCTAAATATTCTTTTTGTATACAATTTTATTTTATTTTAGAGATAATAATGATTTAATGATACAAGTCTTACTAATTAACCCATAGCTGGAGAGAAGGTGGATTCATAACCTTTCCCAAGAGTATTTGTGCATAAGTGAATATAAGGAACCCAACTAGAATAGGAAATTGACTCACTGATTAACAATTCCAAGCTATTACCCATTACACCACCTGCACATCCAAGGTTACAGCACCTAGTATTCCTAAGTGGTCACCCATTTAAGTACTGACCAGGCTTAGTGTTGCTTAACTTTGGTGATCATACAGGAACCTGTTTCAACATGATGTAGCCATAAGCCTACTTCATTATTGCTGTTTTTTGTTTTATTTTAAATACTCTGAATTAGTATAATCTTTGACCAAGAGAGGAAACAAAGTGAAATCAGAAATGGAGCATTAGATTTTGACAAAGTTTAAACTCATGTCCCATATGTTAGGTGCTTATCTTTCATGGACATTGCCTTAGCCAGTTAAGCCACACAAGCTTTGATGATTAAGCAGAGTACAATCTGTAGCCATTCCACCACCAATTCTCTATAATATTTTTTAGTACCTAATAATAATAGAATCATTTTAACATTTTTAGATGAAGCATTTTGTTTATTATTTTATTATGAACCATTCATAATCCAGATTTATTTAAATAATTGAACATATATTAAAATATATTCTAAAATCAAGCTAAAAAGATAAGAAGAGATTTAAAACAGGGAATAAAAAATGTTTATTAAAACATATGCAAAAAGTAATTAAAAATAAAGAGAGAGAAAGAAAAATGGAGACATTGAACCATCAAGTGGCTCTATGATTGGAAAGACAATTTTAACATGACTTGATGACAATCACCTAAAGACAGAAAAAGGAATTGAGATACATATATGTTAGACTAGAGTCTATCAAGGTTGACAATAGATGCAACATTTTTTAAACTTTTTATTACCCAGAAGATAGTTATAAGAGAGTAGTTGAAATGTAACAAGCCAAAACATATTTTCTTTTGGTTTCCTATTTGGAGGAAATGGTTAATGAGCTTTGAAAATAACAAAATCTTCATTAAGATGACTATTCTGTATAATATAGATTTTATCATCTGATCAATACTAACAGAGAAACAGTTGAAATTATCAGAAGTTTTAATTTGTATCGGAGGAGAATTCACATTTAAATGAAAAGTGTCATGTCCTTAGACCTAATCAAAAAAAAGAAAAAAAAAAAAGAAGAAATTCTGCTGCTATCCACTTGAAATAAACAAAAATGCAATTAAGATTTCAGTTTTCTAATCAAACTTATATTTCACACCTTATGTTGATACAGGTGAATAATTTTTTTGTGATCAAGTCAAATAATCAGAAAACAATTGGCAATATTAATGTAAGATTCTGAAAGTTTTCAATTTCTGGATGTCTAATAAGGTGCAAAGGAAAATTTTTTTTTTTTTTTTTACCATACTTGTATCGAAAACTGAGGAATTTCTGTTGATAGCATTATCAAGAAACAGTCAAGAATCAAGAGTTGTAATCAGAATGGAATTCATCATCACAGAAGTTAAACCACTATTTACTAACTTGATTTACAATAGTGATTTTCCAAGTGTAGCTTGGATGTGGCACAAGGCCGAAATTAAGGGGCACCCAGTGAGGATCAAACTCACTACTCAATCATAATTGTTCTAGTGAGACAAGCTTGCTAACCATTACACCACCACGAGATGCCCTAACTTGATTTACAATATCTGCAAAGTAATTTTTAAGTAGATATGGATTTTCTTTAATTCAAAATTATTTATTACTATAAACACTATATTTAGTGGGTACATGTATTTCAGTAGAAAACTTGGCTTGTTTTAAACTGAAATTAATGCCTTGAGATCAATTAAAGAAAATGTGCCTCCTGATAACTGTTTTCTCTTTTTTCATCAGGGAAACTACTTTTAAGCTAAGTGTGCCTTATCAATTAGGCCACATGAAGCCATCATGACAAAGCAATACTCAATTACCCTATTTAGAAATGCACATCTCTCGTTGGGATCTCTTGAAGTTTATACAGGGTGTGGCAGAAATACTTCCCACATAATAGTAAGACATTAGTGGCAATAGTGTGTTCATCTTGCTAATGTTTTACCATTATGTGGGAGGTATTTCTGCTGCACCCTGTATCTGTTAAGTACTTAAAATGTAAACAAATTAATTTCAAGCCCTTAATGGATTTAAAAAATGCAATATTATTTCTTATTACTATAAATATTATGCTTAATGGGTATACATGTTTGAGGAGACATAACTGTTTGTTTTTATTTTTAAAAAGATGTCTACTCAAATATATGTACCTCCTAAATATAACGTTTATAGTTATGAGAAATTTCAACAGAGAATGCAATTTTTAAAAGAATCGAGGATACCATTTCCCTTACTTGAATCTGGGTGAAAATTTAAAGTATTCAAGCAAAAAATAGTTGAATAAAAATTAATACTTTCCTGAGACATGGCATGCTAGCAACTTCTGCTGATGGATCTGTATTGTTAACAATGCAAATGTTGTTTTTATTGTATATTTATGGAGGTCAATGTATTGTATTACTGCATCTAGTTCAGGACATGTGTGAAAGTGTTGAAATATTCACATAATGAATAGCAAATGAATTGATCTTTCAACCTAACTGAAAGACAAAAGTTGATTTATTTGGGAAGGTAAAGTTTGATTCTCTCCAGACAGATTTGTTGATTTATGGGTAATTTGGAGGGAAAAAGAAGAGAAATAGCTGTCAGAATTGACAAAAGTGGAGAGCCATGATCACCCACATCCCGGAGAGACACAGCACATAGAAGAATATTTATGAAGTATTATGATTTAACATTAATAAAAGTTGAAAAAGAATGGCGTAGGCAGTTAGGACACACAGGCTGAGATGACTGCCAATATTGAATTTATGTAAAAATAAGTAGAGGTCTGTGTGTAATGGAATAAAGTTGTTTGTAAATAAAGAACTAAATAGACTAACACTTAAGCGATTAATGCCAGATGTCAACATAACCTGCTGACAATTTTCTTTGATGTCACACATTGACATTAATAGAATATAATTACAATCACAAACAGAAAAAATATTTTTCATTTAAATGTTTGTTAAAAATCTACAAGAGGGATTTTCTGTTACTGCATAAGAGTTTTAAAATATCTCTTCTTAAAAAGTGATTTTTATTCATAGAGTTAAATGAACTTATTATCTGTCAGCCATTTCTGCTTCCAGATCTCATAACTGTGATAACTTGGTTAGCCTTCCTACACAAATAAGGTCAGCCCATCTATGAAAATCACTGATAGGTCAGCCATTCCATGAAAATCATTGATAGCTTTTCCATAAAAAACATCAATATGTTAGCCTTTCTATGAAAACCATTGATAGGCTAGCCTTTCTATGAAAATCTTCAGTAGGTGAATCTGTGAAAATCATTGATAGGTTAACCTTTGAAAATCTTTGATAGATTCCAAGAAGCAAAAAAGAAACTACTAAATGAAGTAGCAGCTTAATGAGATCATTTTAGAAAGCAATTTATTTCATATCTTCAAATTTATACAATACCTGCCAAAAGAAGATATGAGTGAAGTGATTGAAACATTTTGAACCTCAGCATAGATTATAATAAATATAAAGTCAAAACAATCATCTGAACCAATGTCTCCTCATTCCAGGAAAAAGTAAAAAGAATATAAAAAATTTTTATATATCTATTCTCTTGATAATATGTAAAGCATTTTTTTTTACTTTGTAAAATTCGAATCAAGAAATATAAATAGTGAAATATATTTTAAACAACTTTATTTTATATTTATTTATTAAATTAAATATTTCATTTAAATATATACAATGGGTGAATATATTTGGTATGCATTAGTTGCTTTGTATGGAGTAGTAAGTGCTGAATTGTTTAATCTTGAAGCACTTATTCAAATCCAAGTACGAGTTTGTCCATTGTACATTCCTTTAATACCTATTTTCTACTTTGATGCCATATATAACTTATATAAGTACTTAAATACATTTTATATTCTTCAAATAAATATATAAAATGTAACCTAAAATATTTGGTAAAAATTTGAACAGATGGATCAATTTGTTCAAATGTCATCTAACCCTTTGACACAGTAGACATTTCACACATCTAACAAAATCTCTCTACCAGGAAATAAAGTGCTACATTTATTTTTTTTTTTTTTGAGGAAGCAAATTCCTGCCATAGGTTCCCCCAAAACTTTGGTTTGGTTTGGTTTGGTTTATTTTTACAGCACATCAACACCTCAATGTATTATTTAATGCCAACGAGATTTTTAGGATATGTTCGTATGAATATGTATGAATTTTTTTCAAAAATGTATTGCTGGTAATTTTATTTTTTACTATGAAAATGTACTGCTGGTAATTTATTTTAATGCATTTTTATATTTTCACTTTTTGACTATAGCTGGGACCCTAATAGGTGCAACCATCCTGAATCAGGGTGGACCTGGGGACAACAACAATTAATAGGTGGTTCCATGATCCTCAAAACCACCCAGTCAGAGAGAGACCTTGCTTCTGGATGTAGTATATCATCATACCCAGGATGCCTAAAACATTGGGTTACACATTATATATTTAAATACACTTTAATTGTACATTAGATCAAGTTGTCATTTAATATATTTATATACTTATTTATGGTATAGTTTTATAAATGCTACCACCTCTGTTTCATAAAAATTGCTATATGTGCATATACATTTCGAATATAAGATGTAACAATTATTATGGGACAGAGGTAATCAAGCTAAAATAAGTGCATTTATACACTCAATTGTTATTTATATATATTTTTAACAATGTTGTGTATACAAGGCAATTAAAATGTGTCACGGTGAGATTCAAGAGACAAGATAACAACATTAAATATGTGTTATGAATAATCAAAAGTGATCTCCCCTTGTTTTGTTACTCTCCTCTTTGAGAGAGCCATTTCTGTTTATTGGAACTATAAAAGGACACTATATACGAACCTTGTATTCTCAGTTGAATAAAGCTTTATTAAAGCCTACACTTGTGTACTTTTGTCATTAAATATATGTATTTGTTATTCACAAATTCTTTATGAATATATATGTACCCAATAACTGTCATTACAAACATATCTGGGAGAAAACATAACTAATCACATGCAAACACATCTTCAGGAACACATTTATATCCATACACATTTTTATCAACATATATATTTAATCAAATCCAAGATCCAACCATATTATACAAGCAAATATATACATATGTATAAATACAAAAGGAAAACTTACCTTAGATGATACATTTTGTCCTCTGATGGATTTTATCAAAGCAAATATTTGCCTTGATAATGTCCATCAGAGAATGAAATGTATCAGCTAAGTTTCCCTTTTGTATTTATTCATATTTTCCTTTTACATAGATATTTCTGGATATATCTGAAATTATATAAGTATTGAAAAAGTTATTATAGATACAATTTAATGTATTCTTTACAGTGCACACAATCAAGGATATAAGCAGATTTAATAAAAATATACTTAAAAAAAAATTACTGTTTCTACAAATTTTCAGTCATAAATGTCAGCTTCCCAATAAACCAAAGCTTGAAAGTCTGTAGAACCAAGATTTGATAAATTTTAAAAGTGTTTTTAATAACACTGGTCTATTTTAAATTTTATATATAAAAAATATATTATTTAAAATGTTTTATATTTATAGGTTAAGAGTGCTCAATATCAGAGATAGAACTTAGTCTGAAGATCACATTGAAGCATGAAACTGACAGTCACCTTGCAGTATTGATTTGTATGTTCACACTGTGTGTATATATATATATATATATATATATATATATATATATATATATATATATATATATATATATATATATAGGTTTTTGTAAAAAATATATATGCTCTGTTATAATAATACATCAAGCTCTCTGTAGATCAGTTTTAATAATTAATATTACTAGGATCCACCCAGATTATATACCAATGGATCAATTACCTGTACTATATATACATATACACACACACACACACACACACGTGTGTGTGTGTGTGTGTGTGTGTGTGTGTGTGTGTGTAGATAGATAGATAGATATGGTTGGAAATGCTTAAGATATGCCAAAATACATACATTCTGCTATATCATACATCAACATTTATAAACATTATTATACAATGACACATTTTCTTTACATATTGCTTATTATTTCATTAGGATTTGTTATCGCCTTTCAGACAAATATAAATTCTCATTTAAATAACAAATTACTCTCTATTCCTTCCAAGCCTAAAATAAATGTCTGAAAATTTTTTTGAAAAATAAAATACATGCAAATAATCAATTTCTCAAATGTTCTGAAAATGAAGTTGTTAAACAGAAAATCAAATTAAGAAACTCAACCCCACTGTCTTGTTAGTTAATCAAACACCAAATTACATGCAAATATACATTTAATACTAACTTGCATCCATTACTTTAAACATGCTTTCATATCCATAGGAAGAAATGTTACCAGTATTGGTAAGACTGTCACCTTGAACTTTCTTTAAAATTATAACCCCAATCAATTCAAATATTCAATTTTAAATGAAATGCAAACATTAAATCAATCCTAATTAGTTACCTAATGAAGGCAAAATATCTGACTAGTTAAAATATGTGATCACAAACCCAAAGTAATGAAGAAGATTAAAATTTAAAAAAAAAAAACATACAAAGTAATAAACACTTGTGAAAAGATAAATACATGCACACAGAACTAGAATAGATACATGAAAAATCAACTGCATCTTAATCAGGGAATATCAAATTTACATAAAAGTATATTATCATAATTACATACATACATACATACATATATATAATGATGTCAAAACATACACATAAAATATGATAAATTTTTAATCCTTTTTTTCATAATTTTTTTTTGACAGTAATATCTTTTGCAAATTTTTGGTTTCGTCTGATATAAAAAATGTAAAAGCTTCATATTCTAGAAAACTTTTTTATAACTTTTAGTAGCACTAATAGTCGTTTTTCAACAAAAAGAAAACAAAGGCATAAAACCTCAAAGAATCAAAATCAAGAAACCGATTTAAAAATTCGCTACCTAACCGTTTTTCTTTTTTTTATTCTGAGGGAATTTCTACTAATCTACAAGAATAAAGATGCTATTAATTTCTTGATTTTTTGTCATTTTTCAATATGAACAATTAGAGCTTTCTTTGTTTTCAATACACTCAGAAAGTTTGTAAAGCATTAATAATACTAGAATAGAAGAAACCTTTATATCCCTACAAAAAAATGAACTTTGTTATAATTTTATTGTTCCATATGTATATGCATTAACTGTAAACAATGAAGTTGTCTAAAGTAGGACTGAAACTACAGACAAAAAAAAAAATTGATGGATTCAAGTCACTGTGATTCAGAATAGAAAAAGAATCACCTAGATAAAATAGACTGAATTTGAATTTTCCTTCAGCAACTTTATTGTAGTGTTTGCTTATAGGTGCAATATATTGTTGAGGTGTGTAATATATTGCTGAAGTAATAATGTTTATTAGTTTGGAATTATTGATTTATTTTGTATTCTTGCCAGCATGTGTTTGTTTCTGATGTAAAACCTTGACAAAACTATAAGTAATCTATAATCATTTATTCAATCAAGTGACCAAAACAAAATACTAAAGCAATTATTTAACTTCTTTATTTGGTGATACTTAAATATTCTGTATAGAGGATTATTATTCTATGTATGAATAGATATATTATTGAAACCAGAAAGCTGTAATGGCAGATATTTCAGTGGTTCTACTTTTGGTTTAAATCATGTCTTCTTTCTTTTGGTTAATTTCTGGAAACAAAGCTCACTAATCCAGCATAAAAGGTAAAGTCTTGGATTTCACCATTTTTAACACTTGAATCAAAATGAAAATGACTCAGTTTGTAGTAAAATAATTTCACTCCACTATTAACGCTGTTATTTTAATGGGTATCTAGAATATGAAGTCAGTTAAAAAAAATTCCAAAAAGAAACAAGTAATATAAATGGAATGTCAAAAATTCGATATTAGATTAATAATAATAATAATAATAATAATAATGATGATGGCAACAGTTGTGTGAATGGAAGGTTCACAGCCATGTTTAAAGAAATGACATAAGGCAACAAGTTGCAAATGGATGGATGGAGTGGTGGACATAGAGTATTGCCTGGAATAATTCAGATTGGTAAGCATCTTAAATAGTTCAGCATGGCTGCCACCATAAATACACACATTTAACATCTTATTTAATCTTGATCAGACTGAGCGATGTCCGTCTTTTAAGGTAGCACCATCAGATTTAGTTACATCAAGTGAATAACGGTTAACGGATGTATTAGGGCTGATGTATCTGTGAAAAAAAGCAAAAAAAGAAGAGAATGAGAGAAATTCAAAAGAAAATAAAAAAATTAATGATTTATGGAAATATAAATTACATTAGTAATTTCATTTTTGGTTTGTTTTTTTTCTATTCTCAAGATATAATTAAATAAAGTAATTTTGGTATACAAAACATAAAAGTATCCTTTCTATAATTTAAAAAAAAATCATTAGCTTTGAGAATTAAAGCATTGGTGCATGAATTTAGTGGCAGAGTAATTGAGTTTAATCCCTGGGCTAGATAGTACAGACTCAGACTCAGTGGAAACAGAACTAACAATAACTGAGCCATATTAATTAAGAACAAGACAATATATCCTTAGATACAGCCGCCAGTGGAATGAGAACAATCTAACCCTGTGTTATATTAAATAATGGATTCAGTTTGAAATTTCCTAAAGGTTACCTGGATCAACAAATCCCTGAAGAAGGCTGGAGGGTAAAATGGCTGATTATGATTGTAACATTAAGCATGAGAGCAATAGTCAGACTGTACATAATGATAACCCTTCATTTCAGAAATTCAGGACATAATTTACAAGAGTTGTTTGGATGATTAAACTTAGTTCTTTATGCTACGTTTATTGCTACTACAATGTTTTGACTGATCTATTCTGTAATCATCCCCAGGTATACAATACACGCCATTTTCTGATTTGCACTTCTATGTGCCATATCCTTTCAGGACATTGGTGATAATGGCTCAACACAATTCCATATCATTAGCAGCTCTTAGTAAATACTGTCTTTTTTCTATCTCTCCAAACACCTACTCCCTGATCAATTCACTAAAGCTCACCAGGTAGGTTGTTTTCCTGCATCCCTTTTCTATCACATTAAGTCCTCTTTCCTCATTATGTGCCTTAGAAATTTCAACTGTTTCTTCCTGATGTTTAGCATAATCCTCCTCTTTGTTTCCATTTTCTCTAAAACTTTGTCATTGTTCACATGTTTGGTCGATGGTATTCTTGCCACATTTCGGTTGCTTCAAGTCTTTTCTTCATCAGTGAGGAGATTGTTCAGCAAACACTGCCATATAGGAGGACTGATATTACATAACAGTTCAGTACTCTTTTTTTTGTTTCCAATGAAATTTTTCTCACTACCCGCCCAGGCCACTTTCCATAGAGATTGTATGCCTGAGAAAGTCAAAAGAATAACAAAAATAAGAGTTCTATAATCTCAACAACACTTGGATTAAAAATATTCCGAAACAAATAAACTAATTCTTTACATAAAAATGACAATCTAAATTAATTGGTGCATATTTGAGACCATTTGAACTGTCAATAAAATAACATTCAAACCTACAATTATAGCTCTATGGTAAAAGCAAAGGACTGTTAGCTAAATAACATGAAGCTATATTTCCAGCAAGAGGATTCAGAAAGAGTTGGATGAGTCTAATGGTGATTACGAAGGTACAGCAGCTTGGATAAATTCACTCTGATAGTTCTGATAAGAAAAGAACTCCCAAATTTGTCAGTGAGGACCTCAAACACAACAAAGAAGCCTACATCAAGTGCCTTGAGGAGGCAGTGCTGCCCTGAGTCAAGCAACTATGTCTGGCAACAGGACACACAATCAGGAGAACCAAAATAAAAATGTCATCCTCTGTGCAGGAGCATTGAGCATCACATCTGGATGCAAAACAAATCCCCTCAGAAAATATAAAATACAATATAAAAGAAGCAAATCATGAACATTGCCACAAAAAAAAAAAAAAAAAAAAAAAAAAAAAGCTGAGTTTATGAGCTGCCATACCTGCTCAGAATAATCAGTACTTAATATAGCTACTATCAGTGTACCTACTTATATATTTAGAAATATTAAGCCATAAGGATGTGTGGATATTGTAACAGTTACCAGTGCAGAAAGTAGAATCAATGTGCTGAATTCTAAAGCCTCGTCTTGTGTTCATTTTCACACTAATGCCCTGGTAAAAGGCTTGGCTCAATTTTCCTCCAGCTAAGGGTTAAATAACAGGGTAGACTGGGCTCTCTAACCTTGGGTTGCTACCAGTCTAAGGGAAGGAAAACTGAATTCAAAACCATAGAGAAAACAACAGAAAATCACTCCAGACTGTTACTTAAAAAGACATGGAAATTCACAGATACTAAATAAAAGGAATCTGTGAAGAGACATGATCGCCTATGTTCTGAACAGATAAGACATTAATGTTATAAACATGCAGATGGTAAGATAAGAGAACAAACAAAACAACACTGGTGAGATGAAAAGAAAAGAAGACAAGAATTGTTAAGATAAAATTCTTTGTATGGCTGATACAGAAGATGTGAGCAGATTGTCTCTTTGTGAGCAAGGGAAGCAACTCAGAGGAAGGATAGAGTTGGTAAGGGGCTGGAGTTGATGTGTGTATTGGGTCAGTTGACCAAGGTCGCAGTGGTGACACTAAGAGAGGTCAGTGGTGGATTAATTGAAGCTTTCCCATTTGGAGTTAATTCTTAAAAGCAGGTGTGGCGGCTCATAAACTCAGCTTTTCTTTGGTGGCAATGTTCATGATTTGCTTCTTTTATATTGTATTTTATATTTTTTGAGGGGATTTGTTTTGTGGGCCAGATGTGATGCTCGAAGCTCCTACACAGAGGATGACTTTTTTTTTTTGTTTTGCTTTCTTACCATTCACATCTGGCCAACATGTAGAGTAAATCAGAAAGAAATCTAATTTGAAGCAGAGTATAACATTAAGAAAAAAAAGCCACAATCAGTACTTAATATAGCTAATGTTAGTGTGAACTACAGCCTCAATTTGATGTTGGATGGAGGAATACTAATTAAAACTTCTTTTATCAATGATTTGCTATTCTTTTAAACAGTAAATCCAAAACATATAAGTTCTATAGCTTTTTCCACACAGGTTCAATTATGTTACAGTCAGGACTTTTGGCAAGGCATTTTTTGTAACATTGCTCTGCTTTTCATCAACTAGAGACTTTTTTTTCATATGTAGTGTATGGCTATTGGAATATTTCACCTTCTCCTGTACCTGGTAACAGGTGGGACCTTAGCAATATAATGCATTTTCCAATCTTCTGTATGTCATTGATTTCTTATACCATTGTTTTTGATATATCCTTAAACCATTAGTCTCACACCGCCAATTTTACCATCTTCATATATCTTGAACTGTCTCTTGTAGTAACAGGTCATTGGAAATGACCTTGTGCATTAGAATGTTATTCAACTTTGCTTTCATCACTAAATATCACTATAAAAGAAGAATCTGCAATATTATCAGTCCTGACCTGGCATCTTGGCTTTAGTCACTTTCCCACTACTGTAACATAGCTTCCCTGTGCTTTTTCTCTAATTATTTTCATGTTAATTATTCTGATGAGCTTTCTTCTTTGCTACCTCAACTTTATGAATTTAAATGCAGTACTAGATTAGTAGCTAGGTCCCAACATATTACTTTTGAAATTGCTAAATAGAACTGTAAGTTCTATACTGACAGTTTCTTCTCTCACACTTAACATTTGTGGAACTCTCTTCCAACTTCTTGTTTCCAGTCAACTTTGATTTTGAAAAATTTAAATGCTGTCATTTTTTTTCACCCTCAGTAACCTCTTTATTGCTTTATTTGGGATGAAATGATTAAAAACAAATTTCATTATGCCATGTAGGTATATCAATAAATTTGCAGCTTAATGAGGAAAAAATAATTTCTTATACAACAAACATTTGGTAACCTCATCTTCTTTGTCAATGCACTTAATTCAGAAACAATTATTAATCACACAGTATATTATAGAAAATATTTCAGATCAAAATTGATTCTGCTAATATCTACAATGAGCTACAGACTCACTATTATATGTATCAAGCAAACTATAAGATGTTTTAAATCTGCAAGCAAAATTTAATGGAAAAGAACCGAGCATTTTATGAGATTTTCATGTTACAGATATAGAAACTTGAATTTCACAGATATCAGGTATAAAATGTATTTCAAGGAAAAGGTTAAAGAGGTTCTGATTCATATAAAACAAATTATAATATCAGATCAAAATTACAGTTAAATGAAATAAAAAAAATAAAGAATAAAAGTACTCACCGACTAGCAGGACTGACAGATCTTGCATATGGACTGGAATAGTCACCAGTAATAGGAGGAGTGATACCACGTCGGCGAAGCTCTTGGACAGCACGCTCTCTGAAATTTAAAACAAAGTCATTTTTTTTAATTGATTTCACCTCAAGTAGGGCACTAAAGCCACTAAGATACAAGGGGGTTACTGGGTGCAGAATTAGGAGCAGAAACATTAATGAGCAGACAGAGAAAAGAATAATCAAGAGGACAGTACATAGCAATTGACATTGTATTTAAATTTTTGCAGATTAAAGTTGGCTGGAAAGCATGGTGCCAGAAGGGAGTTCCATAAGAAGTGCAAGAAAAGAAAGTGTTATCATAGAATTTATGGCTACATCTAACCAGCTCAACTGTAAATTGATGAAATCTTGACATCAGTCTAGTTCATTGCTTGAATTCAAAATGTCTAGGTAACATAGTGAAGAGCTCCACTGAACAATTACCATGAAAGTATTTACAGAAAAGACACAGAGAGGCAATCATACAGTAGTGGGAAAGTGATTGAAGCCGAGCCGCCAGATCAAGACTGATAATATTGCTGATTCATCATTGGATTTTAGCAAGGAGCTCAAGGTAAATAGAAGGGGCACCAGAAAAGATGAATATTCTAAGCATGGAAGAATGGTAGACTTATAGATTTGCAAGATAAATTTTGGAGAGGTAAATTGTCTTGTATGACACAGTGAACTGACTTTCTTACCAGCTGACTTAACAAAGGATTCTTTCCACTTCATGTCAGGTGAGAACATTAGACTGAGAAGGTGCAACAAGTCACTTTCTTGGAGGTTAGTATCAGCCATGCTGATGGAAGGAAGAGAAGAGTCTCTCAGATGATTAATGAAGAGAAGTTTAGTTAAATATTACTCTATTCTGCTTTTACTGTTGTTTCTATAATCAATGCTTTTTTCTTTGTATTATGGTAGAAACTGCAAAATAAATAATCACTAATACATAATAAATTCTGTACACATCATAGAGTATTTAAAAGAATAATGTTTATCAAGTACAAAAGTTCAGACCACACTCTTATTATACCATTATCTTTTGGGTCTATAAAAATAATTCACAGTTCCTAGTAGAACTCTCAATAAAATAACATTTCAAACTTACAAGTATAGCTCGATAGTAAAAGGAAAGGATCATCAACTAAGTAGCATGGGGTTATATTTTCAGTACTGAGTTAATCAAATACACTTAGGAATGGTATGAATCCATCTCTTCTCCCCACACAGCTATGGGTTAAATAGCAAGACAGACTGAGTTCTCTAGCTATGTTTGGCAACCAGTCTAAAAGAAGGACAACTTTGAATTCAAAACTGGTTGTGGATGAGCAACTCTACCTTGTGAAAATCTACTTGCTATGGAAACCACAGTATAACATCTATACCAACCCCCATAGGGTGCATGACATACACTTTAGATAGCTAACATCCATGAGATAAGCTATATTCATTAATGAGAAAATATTTATGAAGGTGAGTAATAAAGGATGGAAGGAAAAGTTAAAAAGTTTGAATTAAAAACACGAATTGTGGATTATCCCACTTGGCTTTGCCAAAAATGCTACTAGGGGGTGCTCTTTAAGCCTATAAATAAGCAATGATATTCTCACTCACCCTCACTCTTTTTGGTCTTTTCAACTCTTGCTTTCAGATGATGTCACATGTGGGTAAAGTGTCCCCTACTGGGACATGTACATTTTCATGGTTTTCTTTCTCTTGACTTTTGTACACACTATACATGCAGCATATACACACACATCTTTCACTCATGCTTGTTACACACAGAAACATGCACATCCTTATCATAACTTCTGTTTTTTCCTTTCATAAAAAATGGTTCTTTTTTTTTGTCACTTGCAATAAAGTTATAAAATTTGGTGTTGAAAATATGGTTCAGAGAAACTGAACCCCAATCGAATTTGATAAAATTGGAAATTACATACATGAAAATTAAGTCAGGAAATAAAGGGTTTAAGGGTTTTGAGAAATGGAATGCAGCAAATTCACTTGTTTATTCAAGATATTATTTTCCAGAAACTTGCTATTTCTTACCAAACTTTACCAAAAGCTGGAGTAATATGAAAGCCTCGGTATCCTGGATTGATGAAAATACGATGTGGATGACTGATGAATTATTGAATTATCAAAATCTGTCAAAATCAAGCTGATTATTGAATTGGATATTTAAGTGGAGCAAAAAATGCCCTGGAGAGAGTTGTTCATGGTTATTAGGGGAAATTATACAGAAATTTTTGCTATTCAAAAGTGTGGGTGTGCTTTGTCGCAAAGTCTTTAATGTGTAAAACAAAGAAAAGGGAAAATCAAGTTCCTGCCTCTCAGATGAAATCCTGCAACTAGAGACAAAGACAAGAAATGAAGAACTAAAAATTTTACAGTGAAAAGTGTATATTACTGCTACTAAAATCAAATACACTATCACAGAGATTCCCTCACAGTTTCTGAGAAATGTAAATAGAAATATAGAGAAAGAGATGTTCTTTGTTCATTGTCATTAAAATAAACTGCGAAGAACACATTGATATTGGTTTATATTTTATGACAAAAGTATTCAAAATCTAATTGTAATTTTCTTGTATAAATTAATCCATTTAATGAATGATGTATTTAATTATTTAGTAAAATTATGAAAAGAGAATAAATATTTCATGGAAGGAATCCAAAATTTTACATTGTACACATGGTAAAAAGGAAGAAAATGATTAATTCCTTCAATGTCAGAAAGTAAAAGAACAAAAGCCAACAAAACTTTAGTTTAGCTGAGTCAAATTTGATAGGAATCTCATGTTAAGAAATGTGTAAGTCCAGATATGATGTCAATATGTTTGGAATCAGAGTTCAAATCAGATTCATTCTTTCCATTTTTTTTATGTCCTATCCATTAGGTTAATTCTCAATCACTTATAAGTTAGCCATCTGATTATTTTAAACTCATTTGCAGATAGAGAGATGTTGGCACTATCACGTTGTCACAATTTCAGTATCACTTGATTATTCTTTATAATAATTAATACATAATTCTGTCAAACATCTGAATACTTAGAAAGTACCACTTCCATCAAAATCAACCCCTATTGAACTTTGTATATACAGATGTGGGATATGAAATTAATTTGGCACAACATTACAGTTATTGAGCACCTAATGAATTCACTAGCAAAAGTACATAGGTTGCTATCACTTTATGAGAAGCATCGTAAAGTGAGAAAAAAGGAAATGAGGTTTATATTATAATGATTCAAATTGTGTATGCTTGAGTATTTACTATATCTTTTTTTAAATGCTATGTCCCTTCAGAATGAGGCAAACATGGCATTCACAGATTTCTTTTCTTTATTATATGTGTATTACCATGACTTCTTAGGAAAAGTAATGGAGTGGTTTCCCATTGCATTCTCCATGGTTTTGAATTCAGAGTGGTCCTTCTAGATTGGCTACTACCCAAGGTTTGAGAATCCAGTCTGCTCTGCTATTTAACTCTTATCTGGAAGGCAAAAAAATTGAATTCATACTTTTCCGTTTCTGATTTCAGATTTATTAACTGTCAGTGACAGAGCTGTTTTCCTGAATGTTCTTCATATGAAAATAGAGGAAAAAGCAAGAAATATTCTCTGACCTGTCTGCACTCTCTCTATCAGCCATAGTGGTATACCAGTTACAATACTTCAATAATAAGGCTTAGTGATAATTAGCACTTGTGAATAATTATAAAATAAATTCCATAAATAAGTGGTGATTTGACATTAAGCAGGGGTCACATAGCAATTGTCACATAAAAAATCCCTTTTAATCCAGGTCTGATCTTCAACATGAAATATCAGTAAATTAGCAAATAGTTTAAGGGGTTTGCTAATTCAAAATGAAACAAATATAAAAATATCAATAGGAAAACACAGAGACTGAAGAACAAGGGAATGTCTTGTTAAGTTGGACTATTCTTACCTTTCAAACTTTTCACTTGTAAGTTGTCGACGAACTCTCTCAAGATCTCCTTCAAGTTCTACATTCCTGGTTCGAAGAGAAGCAATGTCACGGCTTTGGCTTTGGCTAGAACACAGAAACTTAATTATTAGCTGAGTTGTAAAAAGTAAAATAACAAAATTGATATTTCTTTTCAGATAAATTAAGGAAAATAAAATGCAACGCAGTAACATTGCTTCTTCAAACAAAATTATGACATGATGTCATCAAGTAAATAAGATAAATATTTAGAAATAATTCTGTTTGTCCTGCTCTTATCATGACCATTATGCCATGCTAATACCTCATAAATAATGGACCATTCCATTTCGATCACGAGAAAAGACATATCAAAGACACTACTTGGTTTCAGTGAGAAAATGAAAGAAAGGAAGAAGGGAAGATAGAATGTTTAACATCTCCTGCCAATACTTCATAAATAATAAACTATTCCATTTTGATCACATGATTATTAAATTGAAAAAACTTTGATCCTTTGTTCAACTTCACAGTTTCACTTTATACAAAATACTAAATAAAGAACTGAATCATAAAACACTAAAGATGTTTGGAATTGTCATTTTGGTTGTCTTCTCACCAAGATGATTGTCACAACTTGGTAAGGGGTCTGTAATAACAATGACAACACAGTTTAGTCTAGTGACTTTTGTCTGCAGAAGCGATACTCCTGCTTTTTATTCACACATAAACAATATGGCTGACACGGTACTTCTGTGTCTGAACAATAGTTGAAACACTGCTTCTGTTTCTTTAGTTCCCAGTTAAATAATGATAATCACCAGCCTCATGAAAAAGTTGTATTTTAAGACACTTAAATTGTTACATTTCTATAGAAATATAGTTATGCCACTAGAAAAGCTAGCAGATAAAACAACTGCAATAGTCATTTTTAATTATTTGTTTGGTTCAGCAGTTCATCTGTACTTACAGTTTGCTTTCATTAAGGGTGAGCCTATCTTTTAACTGCTTCAGTTCTGCCGTTCTCTCTTGAGCTTCCAGCTGAGAATGGAATTCTTTCTCACGATTGTTTTGCAGTAAATCTTCAAGATTCTTCACACTAGCACGTTCTGAAGTCAACTGACTTCTTATGGTGTCTGTCTCTTGTTTCATGTCATCAATTTGAGCCAGAAGCTGTAGGTAAATACAGTAGCAGTTAGAGAATAGAAGGTTACAAAGTGGTAATAAAAAGCATAAAGAGCCTGAGGCAAAACTCTGTGTGCGTGTGTGTGTATAGATGCTGTTTAAAAGTTCAAAGAACTTAAGGCACAAACTGGCTTTATGAAGGTATGAAAACCGTGAGAGAAAGTTTTTTATTTCTTGGTGGACTGATCTTAGAAGATGTATAAAATGTCTGGCATGACATAAAAAATGTTGCATAAGTTGACAGATGAATGCAAATTGTTCAAACTTTTGGATAACATTTCATATTGATGTACGTAAATGTTTCTTTAGTGAGAATTTGGAATAAATATAATCAATATTTTAAAAGATTCATTTTTAAAAATAAATCTAAATAAAAATACATTTAAAAGTAAACACTTTGAAATGCACTGAATATTGATGCCACATCTAGTCTGGTGTTCCAACTATACATTTAGAGATTGCACTTCATTTGTGGAATAAAATTGATTTGCGGCAATGTAAAATTATTTGTTTGATCAGGTGTACAACAAGGTTCATTTCATGGTGCTGAGGTGTCAGAGTTAATAGGCCTACATATTTTATATGAAATTAACATAATTGAACATATAAACAACCACAGACTGTATAGGGATGACAGTCTAATGATAGCGCCAGACAGCAGAAAAACAAATGACAATATAAAAAAAGCCTCAGCTTTGAAATAGAAGTTGAAATGAATAAAAATCAACTATCTGAATGTAGAATTAAATCTTCAAGCTGGCAGACTCTCTGCATACATGAAACCCAATACAAAATTAAAATATGTGAATATTAGATCTAACCACCCTGTGAGCATAATAAAGCACACCCCTAAAGGAATAGAATCTAGGTTATTCAGAAACTCTTCTAGTAAAATAATTTTTGAGGATAAAAAGAAAGAATATGAGAACTTAAAGGTAGAGGGTCACAAAACCAAACTAGAATTTAAACCTCAAATTAAACAACATATGAAGAACAATTCAAGGAAAAGAAAAAAAATATCATTTGGTTTAACCCCCACCCTTTTTAACTTAGAGGTAAAATGTAAAATAGGAAATTATTTTTCAAGTTACTTACTAAACAGTTCCCAAAAAATTCAGAATTACATAAGATATTCAATAAAAACACAGTTAAATTAAGCTATAGCTGCACTAGTAATTTAGAAACAATAATAAATAGACAAAAAGCCAGAAATTACAAAACTGACATGCAGCAAAATATAGTTAACACTAGTAATTGAAACAACTGTAGAAATAAAAATAGACATCCATTAAATGGAGCTTGTAAAACTGAAGCAATAATTTATAAAGCAGAAGTAACAGATATTAATGGCCAGAATAAAACATACACAAGATGTACTGAAGGTAATTTCAAATGTAAATGGTACAATCATAGGTTGTCATTCAAGTTAGTAAGTCTTAGGTGCTCTAACAAACTAGCTAACCATGTGTGGAATTTAAAAGGAAAAAACAGCAAGGCCCGATTGTAGGCTGGAAATTTTTTTAAAAGTCAAAGCCTTATAACAACTGCAATAAGATTTGCAACCTCTGCCAATAGGAAAAATTGGCAATAATGACATTACCGGATCCAAAGAACCTTTTGAATCATGAGTCCTTGCATACATACTAAAAAATCCCTCTTAAGCACATATGAGGCTAGATAAAAAATGTACATTTTAATTAACCCCCAACCGATACATTTATAATATCCTTGCTTTTCTTCTATTTCCACCTTCTTCTTCTCCTTCGTACCTTCCTCCTCCCTTTTTATCACACACAATGTCATGCATTTGTTTATTTTTTGAAAAATAATATAGTGTTCGTTAGTTTTTTTAAAAATAAAACATTGGGAGGTCAATTGATAAAAACTGCTTGAGAATACCATAAGGTTGCAACCAAGGTAGTGCATTCAGCTAATCTTCTAATTTTTAAAGTTTAAAGCTTTACATGTTATTTTTTTTTCACACGTGGATTGAGCACTTTTTAATACTACTGTTTTTTTGATTCAACTCTGACCATTAACCTTTTATATATATATATACACACACACACACATACACATTAAAAATCAGGAGTTTAGTTGAATCTGCTTACCTTGGTTTCAACCTTATGGTGATTTTTATTAAATGACCTATATATATATATATATATATATATATATATATATATAACAGTTCATTTAAAAATATCAGGCAAAATTATCCATGCTAATTTTAAAATGCTAATTAGAGAAAGTAAACAATTTTACTATATAAGAAATCAAGTGTACTTTCATATTTTTAGTCTGTAATGTCTTTTTGGTTATGACCATGGTAAACTGCTCAAATGAATAACACAAAAATACATTCATCTCTGTGAAATTTGGAAAATACAAAAAAAAGGCGGGCAGGGAATGTATGGTTACACAAAGTTTACTATAATAACTGTAAGAAATATTTAAAAACTCAAATGTGAATATCTTCTAATAATATCTATTATCAAGATATCCCATCATTTTTTTTAAGGCATGAACCAACTAGCATATCATAATTATCTTGTGTCACTCATAACATTTACCTGTTCTTTCTCAACAGAAATAGCATTCAATTGTCTTTGCAATGATTCTTTAGATGCTTCCAGTCTGCAGCAAAGATCACGAACAGCACTAATGTCTTGTGACAGGGTCTTCTTTTCATCTTCACACTGTTGCAAATTCTCTTCCAAATTGGACAATGTACGAGTCAGATTGGACACTTGAATCTCATAGGCTTGCTGCGCACCCAGATGCTAGAAATGAGATAAAGGGAAAATACATTCAGTTTTTTGATACGTGAATAGTTTTCAGTAATAAAAATTTTGTTCTTCAAATCATTACTATTTTGATTGTTTACTTTCAAAAATTTATTACAATTTTATAATAATATCTATCAGAAAGATGTCAATCAGGCAAAATACTTTTGTAATTAGATATATACCGTTTACCTCCATAAGATAAATCAATCTGAATTTCTGGGATGAGGAGTTATTGTCTTCATCTTTGTTGTTACTATTATTATAATGCATATTCACAAAGCATCATTTTAATCCCCTAGACTAGCCTAGGTAATTAAAGCACTTGTTTCTGAATTTGGTGACATATTAATTCAATCTCTGAACAGGGTAGTACAGACTCAGTGGAAACTGGGCTAGCAATAACTGAGCAGTACTAAAAGAGAATAACATGGCATGAAGAGCAGAATGAGAACAAGCTATTCTGTAGATTAATAAACAAATAAGTTCAAAGTTCTCTGAAGGTTACCCAGATCGACAGACACCTGAATAAGGTCAAAGGATACAATAGCTGAAATGTAATAATAACAATAAAGATGAAAATATTAGTAAATAATAACTCCTTATCCGAGAAATTCAAACAGAAATTAAAGTGAAATTATTGTACTCACTTCCTGAAGTTCATGGTCCATTCTCTCAGTTTTTTCTTTCAGCATTCTAATTTCAGACTCCCTAGTCAGAATCTCTAGACGAAGATTAGATCCTTCACTCTCCAGTTGATGGTTGGTGTTCTGATAGTGTTCTGCTTCTGCAGACAGTGTGCGATACTGATCTAATAAGTCTGAACGCTCTTGTTCCTGGAAAACAGAAAATATATTGATATATATCTTTAAAAAAAAAGAAAAAAAGTGACTCAACAAAGTCTATTTGTAGATAATTGGTAAGTATATTTTAGCAACACAATTTTATGAGGAATTTAATAATAAAAGAAGTGGACATATGGCTGAGAATATACTTCATAGGGAACAGCCATTCTCATTTTCTCTGTTAGTGCAATGGAGGGATACAGATGGGAAGACAATGATTTGGCATAAATGTGCCAGATAAGTATTAAAAAAGGTTGGTAAGCAAAAAAGAAATAGTGGCTAATATACTACTTCATTCCCAGTATTGTGAGCTGCACAGATGAGGTCAACCCATGTAACACAATCCATATTTAGACACTAATTAGTTACTAATTTCTTTCTGGTTGAGTAAAGAAAACAACAAAAGCAAAGAGAATACTGGAGAGTATTTCTCTGTATGAATATGGAATCACTTCTTTTACAAGGGTTACCGAGAATGATGCCATCTGCATGGCTCAAGTAGCCGGGAATGGGCTCATTTCCAGCATCCTCTGGCTTTCTTCAGATGTATGTTACATCATAAAACAAACTAAAATTTTTAAAAGCCTTTAATCACCTTTTCATTTCAAACAATTCGTTGATCAGACTAATGGAAACTGACTCACCTTTGAAGCTAATAAGTCTTCAACACGTTGAACTTCTAAAATGTAGCTCTGGACTTGGTTTTTTAGTATTTCTTTCTCTTCTAAGGTTTCCTGCAGGTCATGGTTCAAATTCTGTATTGATGAATAATATTTAAACAAAATTAACAAGCAAACTGGCTGAGGACAATAAGGTGTTTGATAAGTTTTATTTAAGTTCATTTTCCTGACTGTTGTGGAGTAAATAAGACACCACCAGTAACACAAATGAACTAGGCAAGACATTAAATCAGGGATGTCCAAAATTTTTTTCAAAGATGACCAGATTTGATGAGGTGAATATGTGTGTTAGCCAACCATTCTGCTTTGCATTCTTCGAACAATGAAAATTAAATGCAAATGAATTATCTTATGAAAATTTTATTACCAATTGCATATTTTCATTTCTTCACATGAATGACAAATAAATGTAAACAGGTCTTACCAAAATCATTCAGCATGTCATATCTGAAGCCCATATAAGATGAAGTAAAATATGTCTGAGAAAAAAGAACTTCCAGGAAGCTATACCTCAGGTTAACTGGTAATACTTATATATATATATATATATATATATATATATATTTCATTGAAAACAGCCAACAAAGATTAAATCAATCTTTTTTTGAGCTTTTTCAGTAATCTAACATTTTTCCATTTTTAAGGGGTTATATATAGGATATAGAAATTATCCATAGTTATAATTGTTCCAAGCCATTATCAAGGACGTGTTTTGAATGGCGAAATTCTGTGTGTGGCTGCTACACAGTAATTTTAATGTGGAGTGCAAGCTTCTTTTGTGCTATATATATATATATATATATATATATATATATTTTGAACAATAAAAAAAATATTAAAAAATTAAAATCTTCAGACACACTGGGTTGTAGATTAATAGTCTTTCGTTTTTTATTATTATTATTATTTCATTTAGATTCCTTGCTATATATCGATGATATATTCTTTGTATACACGGGTAGTGATGACAAACTTACCCAATTCCTTATGACCCTAAACACAGTGCATGACTCAATTAAGTTTGACTATGAAAAATCCACAACATTAGTAACATTTTTAGACACCCGCATTTACATAGATGAAAACAGGTAACTACAAATGACACTACACACTAAAATCACCAACACACACAACTATCTACACTTTAAGTCTTCCCACCCTAAACACCTCAAAGAGAACCTTCCCTATTCACAAGCACTTAGACTCAGAAGGATATGTTCCAACAATGAAGAATTAAATAAACACATTGAAAATCTGGAGCATCAATTCACAACACATGGCTATAAACAACACTTAATCAGGGAACAAATAAATAAAGCAATTTCCACACCTAGAGAAGACACCCTAATGTACAAGATTAAAAATAAATCTAGCCGCATTCCTCTAGTAACCACTTTCAACCCCACTCTGCCTCCACTATCCCAAATAATCAAACATCGCTGGGAAATACTACTTCTCAAACCAGACCGAAAAAAATTGTTTAAGGAACCCGGCCTTCTTGCATATCGTAAACCTAAGAACCTAAAAGAAATCATAGGTAGTAACCACATTTCAGGGGACAAGGTAATCCGTAATAAACTAAGAACAAAAGCAACAGGATTTTCCCAACCATGTAACAACAAAAGAAGTTTATGCTGCAACCATATTAAACACACAAATTCATTTACTAGCTCAATCACTATATCTACTTTCAAAATCTACCATGATTCTAACTGTAGAAGTCATAACATAATTTACCTCCTAGAATGCACACTATGCCAGAAACAATATGTAGGAAAATCTGAATGGCCCTTTCACTACAGAATTAATAATTATCGCAATTGAATTAAGTTGACTCCCCATAAAAAATTATTACCTGTAGAACAACATTTCCACCTGGAAAAACACGATTTCAAAACCCATGCCAAATTCACTATAATTGAGAGAATAGAAAAGTTCAGAGCAGATAACATTAGAAAGATTTTAGAGTCCCATGAAAATAAGTGGATACAATGTCTAAAAGCACAATATCCAGCCAGGCTAAACCATAAATTTAACAATATAGATAATACTAATATATAACTCAACAAATCAAAACCTACCCACATTTGTCACCCACACAAGACAGACATGCTTACGGAGGTGTTGAGGCCTCACACTTATACACACACCCACACAAATATACACACATCATACTCACTCACTCCCTAATGAGCCAAATGATAACACACACCCACAGCAATACACATGCTTACACATATCATACTCACTCACTCCCTAAGAACCAAATAACAGACACACAAACACAAAACAGAGACACATCCCCTCTCCAGGACCAATAAAACTGTCAAAATGACCAGGGGAATTTAGAGAAGCATAGATCCATCCAGCTCTTATCTCAAATAACAACTTAAAAGAGACTGTTTGACCAACACAAGGAATGTTAAAAGATTCATGTTAAAAAGATAAAAAAATAAAAACCAAATGAAAACTACAGACAAAAGTTCATTTTCTTCATCAAGACATTAATTTCTGTAGTTTACTGCTACCAGCAAGCAGAAATATTTCTTCTCCCAATGATGGCCATTTTGGACGAAACTAGTCAAGGAATCTAAATGAAATAATAATAAAAAAACAAAAACAAAAGAATATTAATCTACAACTCAATGTGTCTGAAGATTTTAATTTTTTAATATTTTTTTATTGTTCAAAAAAAAAAAAAAAAATATATATATATATATATATATATATATATATATATATATATAGGATATTAAAACAAAAACATGTTAAAAATCACTACATAATTACAATCATGCTTCAACACTACAAATGTGTCTCTTCAGGTGATGTTAAACTACTGAGTGAACGATTAATTTAATTTCAAAAGCAGAATACTTACTCCATTTTCAAGAAAAAAAACAAAATAAAAATAGGCTTGTGGGCTTTGCTGTGACTAATCAATCAGATGTGACCTACGCTAAATTCAAACACATCTAAAAAAAAAAAATTTTTTTATTATAGGCCATGATACAAAGTTGTCTGCATATAAATCCTAGACATTTTCCTTATGGATAGATACAAATGGTTACATTATTACATAAGTTGTGTATAAGTCTGACATTCAACTTTCCTAATAAGTAAAAGCAAAGAGGTAGGGAGGTAATTTAACACAATGATAACCAGTTACATGCACATTCAGCTTCTTATATAAAATTTTTGTAGTTAATAAAAGGCCCCTTTAAGAAACTGGTAAATAACTGGTAATACAGAACTACTTTGGCAAATTAATATGCAATTGTTAAATAAAGAGCGTTCATATAAGATGTTAATAATACCAACTAATCAATGTAAGATGTTAATAATAATAACTAAACACCTGTACATTCATATAATATATATATATATATATATATATATATAATGACAATAAACATTATTTGTAGTGAGCACATGTGTTCAAGTTGACATCACTGCTCTTTTAATTGATGCCACCAGCCCAGAAATCAAGAAGTCCTTACTAACAAAAAATATGCCTCATGGCAGGAATTGAACCTGCATTTCCTTTTGCCATCTGGGAAACTACTCCTTTAGCTGAAGTATACATTACGTATTAGGCCATGGGAAACCATGGTAAAGCAAAGCTCAATAACCTACTTAAGGAATGTATATTTCTCACTGGCACTTTTCAAAGTCTATATCTGCTAGCTTTATTTTCATTCTCAAAATGTAAACATGGTAATTTTTCAATAGATTTTGTTTTTAATTTGAAATTATTTCTTATTAATATAAACATTATTATTAGTGACACAACTATTTACTCCTTTTTTAATGATAAGTTTGATAATGGAAAATTGGTAGTTGATCTCAAAAATGACATACAGCCTGTTGTTAACTGGAGCAAGCAATGGCTTGTTAATTTTAACACCACCAAAACAAAACTGCTCACTTTTAGTCATCTGAGAGAAACTTTTTGCCTTCCGTCAGCATGGCTGATGCTAACCACTGCTGACATGAATTAGAAAGATTATATTGAATTAATTGCTAGGTCTGCTGCTAGGAAGGTTTGTTCACTGTGTCATACTAGACAATTTTTCTCTCCAAAATCTATCTTACACATTCATAAGTTTACCATTCAGCTGTGCATTGAATATTGATTTCACATCTGGTCAGGTGTTTCTAAAATGTATTTAGAGAATCTTGGTAAAAGAAGAATCTGCAATGTTATCAGTCCTAACCTGGCATCTTGGCTTCAGTCACTTTACCACCTTAGTATCATTTTTTTTATCAGCTTCCCTGTTCCTTTTCCATAAATATTTTCATGATAACTGTTCTGATGAGCTTTCCTCTTTGATACCTCAACTTTATGATTTTAAGTGCAATACTAGATTGACAGCTAGATCTCATCATTTTACAGTTGAAATTGCTAGATGTAGCCATAAGTTCCATGTTTCTTGCACTTCTCTCTTCCAGCCTCTTGCTGTCCAGTCAACTTAAAAAAATTAAATGCAATGTCAACTGTCATCTTGTCTTCTTATTTCCTGTTCTTCTATTGTTCTCTCCTGGCTTTTCTGATGGACACAGAGTGCAAAGTCTCTTTTGGCATCATCTGAGGTGAGTCACATAATACATTATTAATAGGCTTTCTGTATCAATGAAGAACAAACGTATACACACAAAAATCAGATTTAGTACAGAAATAATTGTTTACAAACTGCAAATATTACCTGATTCTCACTTGTCATGACTGTTAAGTCCTCCTGTAAATGTTTATTCTCACGTACAGCCAATTCTTTTGCACGACTTGCTTCAGTCAGGTCCTCTGAAGCTGTCTCCAGTTGACGTTTAATACTTTTAATTTCTCGTTCTTTCAAGGTAAGGTTACTGTTGACATGGCTAAATGAAAAATTTGAAGACTTTAAAATTTACACATAAGAATTGGAGGAAAGTCAAGACACTTGTCATAATCACTCCTTTCTGTGCATACTTTGTTTTTAAGAAAAGGTAATTGTTGCAGATGATCTGAAGGAAATGTTAAAAAAATTTAAAACACTATTTCTTTGTTAATCAAAAAATAATTGCAGTCATATTATTTTTTTAATTTCTTAACTGAAACATTGCCAATTATGAATTTTCAGTCAGTATTTCTTTCATTTTAATTTTACTTTTTATCACAACTCTTAGACCATCATTCTATGACTGTTAGGTAACAATGCATATCAGAAAGAAAGAAAAAACTTCTGGCAAAAGTTGTGATAAAAAGAAAACTAAAATCAAGATGGAAGAAATATGACTAAAGATATTATCACATATATAAAACACAGAATATAATATATTTGCCTTTGCATAGCATGCACCCTTACATAAGACACCATCTTATTTTACAAGAATATTTTTGTGGAAAAAACTTTTAGTATGTTTTATCATATATTTATTGAAATATATTTTAAAGTGTTTTTCCAGTTGAAAATATATGATTTTGTGCCAACAAATAATGTTGTAACAGTCGACTGGAATAAAGTATGAAATTACATATTGTAACTTTAACCTTCAAAGGAAACTAAATTAAATTTACCAAAGCAGAAAAGAAATACTGGTACATTGCATCAATGGGATCATATAAACAAAACAAACTGATTATAAAGCAAACAGTAAAGTACAATAAAAGTGAGTTCTTACAGATAATTACAGTAGATACAGAATATTTCCAGTAGTATACAACAAGTAACAGGGAAAAAACTGAATCAAAGCCTATATAGAAATGGTGCCTCGATAAAAACAGTAAATGATTTTTCAGTAAACAGTACCATAAATGTTTATTTAATCATCATTCATAAAACCTTCAACATCATTCTCTTCAGAAGGTAAATAGATTGATGATTTGGCTTGTATTTAATATTTTATTATGAGTAACATATTTTATGCCGAGCATACACAGGCACATCAGATGGTTTAGCCTACTGGTACAGTATTCAGTTATTTTCTATTTGCAATATGGCTATATTAAGTGCTGGGAAGATTTTTGGTACATTTAAGAAAAAAACGTGTGAGGGTGAATAAGGTTATATATATATATAATACATACATACATACATACATAAATAAATAAATAAATTCCTAAGAGGATGGAATCCAGGTAGAACTCAATGTACAGGACAGAGTAAGAATATAATATAATTTTCCGATTTCTTTTTGAATTTGTAGGTCTGATGAATTGGATCGTGATTACGATTCCAATGTAATAAATTATAACCATGGAATATTAGTGTTTGAGCCTTTCATATTATATATATATATATATATATATATATTAATAAAATTATATATATATATATGTGTGTGTGTATGTATAATGCAACTAATAAGTGAAAATTATAAAAATTTCTGTATCTTTCAGGTGAGCAGAACTTCTGCCAAAAAGTGCTCATTAGATAACTAGAGTTATAATACTCAAATAAAGTTCAAGTAACTTACCTGACAGACCAACTTAAGAGCTTCACATCAAAACCCTAAACAGGGCCAGATATTAAATTTATTAATGCATAAAGTCTTGAGTTGATCTATCAAATGAGTCACTTGAACTTTTTCTTGATTTATTGAATATATATATATATGTGTGTGTATGTGTGTATGTAACACTTTTCACAGAGTGCACAGATACTATACTGTGATCTCTGAAAGAATTATTAAGAAGCAACACTGAGGCACAGAGCACAGACACTAACTACAGTAATTCATAATTCAAAACTGAGAGCCAAAGAGCAACCCTCTGATTCTAGATGGTAGAAGTTCTATTTCATACAAAAGTAATCCAATCATTTCTCATGAGTATTAAGCTAGTAAAGAAGAATGATCTTCAATTGTATAAAATATTTATCTTTATATCACAGATAATTTTTTTACTTTGTTTTATATATATATATGTGTGTGTATGTATAATGCAACTAATAAGTGAAAATTATAAAAATTTCTGTATCTTTCAGGTGAGCAGAACTTCTGCCAAAAAGTGCTCATTAGATAACTAGAGTTATAATACTCAAATAAAGTTCAAGTAACTTACCTGACAGACCCACTAAAGCTATTATGATGTAGCAGGGTAAAAAAAAAATGTGTCTAGTTATATTTGAAATTATATTTATTGAATGCACAAGTGTTGACTATGAGCACTTCAGCATGGAGTAAGGGTAAGTGAGTCTCGTCTGATTAACCATTACTACTGAGTTATGAGTTCATTCTTCACTGAATGCACCAAACTAAATAACAAGTGTCACTACATATAATTTTGAAATTTACATGCTTAATATAAGTTCCAGCCTAACACACTATCTTGAGTACAATTATTTATATATATATATATATATATATATATATATATATATATATATATATATCCCGGAAAGGGATATATTTGTTTGAAGTAGCAAAGTAGTTTTGGACTACTGTAACCGAGTAGAACAATCTAGCAGGTAACCGTAATGAACTGGTCCTTGTCGTAGTGGTAGGCAATAGACGTAGGCAATAGGCGTAGCCAATAGGCCTCGTTCCTGTACCTCCACATCAGTCTGTATTTATGGCTGACACCAGCCAATCATATTACTGAGGGGGAACCCAGGTGTATGCATATTCATTACATCACCTCCCCCGAGCTAAATTTTCTTATGAAATTTAGCTTCAATATTTTCTCTTTTTAGGGTCTGGACTTGATTGATTTTTTTCTTAAGTCTTTTTCGCCTCAATCCTCCTTGCAGTGGTGGCATTTGACACACTGGTACCTCTGGCCTTGAGGTCGGGGATACCGCCATTGGCGAATGTTGACTTACTGGAGCAGGAATTTCAAATGCATCATACAGGATTTCCATTGGAATCTCTTCGGTATTTTCCGTGACCTCCGTAGTGGGTCTGGGTCTCAATTGATTCCAATGTCTTTTGCACCAAAATCTTTCCCCTTTTATGTCATATATGACCTGTCCAATTCTTTTGGTTATCATTCCTTCTTCCCAATACATTTTTCCAGCCCTAAAGTCCTTGAAAAAAACATTGTCATCTAGCTTATACGCTTTAGTCATCTGGTTTTCTTTTTTAGCAGTTTTCTTTGCTGGACTAGGCAACAGCCTGTCAAACACAGAGCCGTACTTTTCTCACAAACATTAACTCTGTTGGCAGTAACCCTGACATTGTATTTGGGTTTGGCATGATTCTATATACTGCCAAAAATTTCTGAATACTTCTTTCATTCGTGTCCACGACTTGGTTTTTTTTCAATGCTCGTTTAAAGGTGTCCACAAATTTTTCAGCCTGTCCATTCAATCTTGGATGATATACTGGTATTGTCATGTGATCAATGGACAATGATGTACAGAATTCCTTGAATTCTCTTCCCATAAACTGCATTCCATTGTCGTTGACTAAAGTTTTAGGGAGTCCAAAGCAACTAAAAATTTCATTAAGCGCGTTTATTTTATTTGTTGCAGTCAGATGTTTACACTTAACAATTTCTGGCCACTTAGTGAAACTGCCCACAATGATCAGGTAATAAGATCCATTTATGGGCCCTGCATAGTCAATATGCAATCGAGTCCATGGGACATCTGTCTTTGGCCAAGGTTGAATCTTTACTGGTGGATCCCTTGCTGCCAGTTGACATCCTCTGCACTGTTTCACCAAATTTTCTACGTCTTGGTCACTCCTCATCCAATAAGTATAGCCTCTCATTAGAGATTTCATTCTCGAAATCCCTGGATGGCCAGTGTGAAATTCTTTCACAATTTTCTTTTGCAGAGTAACCGACATTACAATTCTATCTGCGTATAGTAATATCTGTTCGCAGATTGAAAAAGGTGACACACTAATTCCTTTTTTAGTTTTCTCATTCAACCAGACTTGCTTTTTCATTTTTTTTAATGAAATCATCATTCACTGCTGCTTTTTTCACATCTTCTAGTGTAACTGGTAGTTCTCTAATAGTGTTGCATAACAGACCCGACAATTCACTTTCGTCTCTTAGCGCCGCTATTACTGTTTCTTCCAGTGGTTCTGTATATTTAAGCATCAATCTTGATAACCCATCGGCGTGACCTAGCTTCTTTGAAGGCACATATTCTAATTTGAAATTATAATTCAATAGAATTACACCAAATATTGTTAACTGCGGTTTGTGGTCTGTTTGCAGAATAAATTCTCTTCCGTATAGAATCCTGTGAAATTTTTTTACAGCGTAGATTATTGCTAAACTCTCTTTTTCAATTTGACTGTAACTTTGTTCTGTGGGCAGTAAAGTTCTCGAGGCATGTGCTATTGGCTTCGTAGATCCATCCTCGAATTTATGAAGCAATACCACACATAGTCCCTCATTACTAGCATCTGCTGCTACAATGATTTTCCTCTTCGGGTCAAAATGCGCTAATGATAGGTCTTCTAATAGACAGCTTTTTTATTTTTTTAAAAGCCTGTTTGCATTCTTTCAACCATATCCACCTTGTGCCCTTTTTCACCAAATTATTTAAAGGAGCTCTCATATGATACATTTTTGGGATATAAATGCTATAGTAACTTACTAATCCCAAGAAGGCCTGGAGTTTAGCCACATTATCAGGTGCTGGCATATTTTTTATAGCCTCAGCCCTTTCTGGATCTGGTTTTCTTCCTTTACTGCCAATGATCTTCCCTAAATATTTTATCTTCTTTAAGAAGAATTTGCCTTTTTCAGCACTCAGCTTGAACCCGTATTCCTCAATTCTCTGAAATACTGCTCTAATATATGTTTTGTGTTGGGCCTCATTTTCACTTTTAATCAAAATATCATCTAAATAGACATTTGCATACTCCATACCAGCCAACATTGTGTCTATTATTTGCTGGAATAGGCTTGGAGCTACCTTCAATTCAAAAGGAAGATGATTTAGTTTAAAAATCACTTTATGTGTGTTTATTGTCAGGTACTTCGAACATTCTTCACTGACTTTAACCTGAAGGTAAGCCTCCGACAAGTCCAACTTTGAAAACACTACCTCTGTTCAATTTAGTGAATATATCCTCTGGAGACAGTAGAGGGTATGCATGGCCTTTAACACAATCATTTAAACATGTCGAAAAGTCAGCACACACTCTGATTTTTCGTTTTTTCTTTTTTATATATATGGTTGGAGATGCCCAATTCAAGTAATCGACTTTTGAAATTACACCAATTTTATCCAACCTTTCTAATTCCTCATTTATTGTGTCTAGTGCCAAAAATGGTACTTTTCTCTTTGGTTTAAAGATTGGTTTAACATTTTCTTTCAATTCGAAGTTGACTTGTTTTTGTGCACAGATCTAGTCCTGAAAAATCGCAAAGGAATTTGCCTTTCAAATCCGTAATAAATCTTTTTCTGTTTGCTTCGTCTTATAGTTCTCTATGACATTAACTTTGTTACAGAAAGAATTTACCAGTAATTCCCATAAATTAAACAATATGATCCAGTCTAAACCAAAGAGGTTTACTGAACCAGGAAGCACATACACTTTCGATTTGTGAATTTTTCCCATGAACGCAATGTTACATTTTAATTCACCTCTAAACTTTTCCTGACACTTCCCTGGCAATTTTGTCTGTGTTAATCAACAGTGGGTAACTGATTTTTTTCCATGTTTTCTCGTTTATTACTAAGATATCACTTCCTGAATCGAGTAATAATTTTACCCTCTGCCCATTTATTTTTACATTGAGGTATTTTCTTATTTGACCCTTCTCAATTTCGTTTTTAGACAAAACTACATTCACCTTTGTTTGAGATTTGATTTTTCTTTTCTCTGTTTTGCCTGACAATGGGAACTTCTATAGCCTACATGCCCACAATTAAAACATATTTTATCCCTAAAGAAACAATCCTTCTTTATATGCTGTCCTCCACACAAACTGCATATAATTTTTCTTTATTTATTTTGTATCCACTTCTGTTGTCTTACAGTTTGTAGTTTCTTGTAATCCAAGTATTATCTTTTTTTATGTTTATAAGTCGCTGACATTCTTCCGTTATTTTTTGTAGTGTAATCTTTGTATCCTGTTCCATGATAGTGAGGATTCTTGATCTAATTTCTTTGTCCTTCGGTGTTGTTAGACCCTGCACAAAAATTAGACACTTGAACATGTTGCTTGACAATTCCTTTAATTTAAACGCCTCACACTGTGCATTTCTTACTTTCTGTAAGCGTTGCACAAGTTTTTTCTTTTCCTTGTTAATAAGCATTAAAACAAAAAATTACGTATTATCTGTTAACGTCAAACAAGTCTTTCTAACATTCTTCGTTAGTAAGTGTTGTCAACTGTATATTTTTTTTTGTTTTAACTTTTGAGGTCGTTTCGAATTTCGTCGTCAACTGATATGTCCCAGAAAGGGATATATTTTTTCGAAGTAGCAAAGTGGTTTTAGACTACTGTAACCAAGTAGGACAATCTAGCAGGTAACCGTAATGGACTGGTCCTCATCATAGTCGTAGGCAATAGGTGAAGTCTATAGGCATAGCCAATAGGCATCGTTCATGTACCTCCACATCAGTCTGTATTTATGGCTGACACCAGCCAATCATATTACTGTGAGGGGGAACCCAGGTGTATGCATATTTATTACATCAGTGCTCTTAAATAAAAGCCAATAATTATTCTGAATTTTATTTGTTGTTGTGTGAATAAAATTGTTAGATCATTTTTGTTGGTGAATTTTTGATTGACATTTAATCTTAAATTATTATCAGTATGGTGATAATATATTAAAGAAAGACAATGCATTGTTTTTGTTTCATAAGTAAACTGTATTGTACATTCGATCTTGTTTAGAATGTACATTTGAATTTATTTATGAAACAGAAAGTACAATGATACAGCCAGCCATTATATTTAGTACAGACAAATGTCAGACATGTTACTGGCCTAACTTCAACAGAAATAACACTCAACCTTCACATCTGATAAGCCATCAGTTATAACAATAAAATGATTGTGACAAGGATTATTAAAATCATATGGTTAAAAACTATTATCTCAGATATAAGTGATAAGTATCTTTTATTTATATTCACAAATTTTTGAGTAGCATTTTTTATACCAGTCTGTAAAACCATGAAGGTTTTGTAAAAATATTTTTAAATATATTTTGATTTGTATTCAAAATAATTCCAAAACATAAAATGGAAACGCTTACTCTAATTGGGCTTCCAATTGGCTCACTTGTGCTTTCAGTTCACTTAAAAATCGTTCCTAAAAAGAAAAATGCAAATACTATTAGAGAATAATTAAAAGAAATGCTTCATGATTATGATTTGATCAAACTGAAAATTTTCCTTTGAATCAAAATATTTGACATTTAACCAAATGACCCAAAAACTGACCTTGACCATAATTTCTTCATTAAGTACTGCCAGGCGTTCAGTTTTATCATCAATAGTCATCTGCAGAGAGTCTTTTTCCCTATCCATTACACTGATTGTAGACCTTAGCTGGTTGATTTCATTAAGATTCTGATTAGACACTTTCTGTACTTCTTGTACCTTCTCTTCCAGGTGGGAAGTCTTGTGGTTGGCACTCAGAACATCATCTTCTCGGGCATTCAGCCTGCGTTGCATTTCAGCCATTGATCTCTCTGCCTCTTCGGCAAGAAGCCTGAAAATATTTATTAGCAAAAATAAACAAATACAAACAGCTAAAAATAAGATGTGATACTTTAAAATTAACACAACATATTTCAATTGATTTTGTTTCTAATAAAAATTTCCTTAAGTACATATTTTCATCAGTTTAAGCAGAATTTGTTTCATGGGATCTCTACACACCTCCTGTTAACAATAGCTAAATAGTACATTCATGTAATATATTTTTATAGGTGCTAATTTTTTAAATGTATACAAATCATATTAAAATAAATAAGTATGTATTATATTGCAGGAATGCTTGTTGCGTTTATGTAGAAAACATGTGTCTCCTAGTATATTTTTCCTGTGACAATTATTGCAGACTCAAATGTGAGTCCAGGTAACAAATGAGTAACGCAAAAATAATATACAAAACAAATGACAATGCATGTATTAACAAAGTTACAAAAGTATTACATTAACAATAAATGAAGAATACATTTAAAGATGAATTTCATAAAGTATTTAAATTAGAGAATCTGTGTTTGTGTAGGCCTACATGATAGACATGTGTGTTTGAGTACAAAAAGTCATGAGAGAAAAATAAGACACTGAATATGAACATACTCCAGTGAGGGACACTTTTTCTCACGTGTGACTACATCTTATAGCTAGAGTTGTAAAAAGGGGAAAGAGAATGAGTGAGAATATCATTAACTATTTATAGGCTTAAGGAGCGTCTCCTAGTGACGTTTTTTTTTTAGGAAAGCCAAATGGAATAACCTACAATTTTAAGCCAATTTAATCTCTACTTACCTTTCCTTTTCAAAAAATCCTTTCTCTATTGATAATTATTCAAAGATTTTTTATTATCTGTGACAAAGTTATCGACACAGATATTAAAACTGTATACATCAAACACTTCAAGGTCCTTCAAAAATAACTATTCATTTTCATAGAAAACATCTTTATCCAATAAGAATCATTTTCTAACTCAAGACAAACTGAAGAGTTTTTTTTAGTTGGAAAAAAAAAAAAAAACTTAAATTCATAAAAAAACATAAAATAAAATGAATTCACATTAACCTTTATAATTCTGTATGTAACTTCATTTACTGTACAAAAAGTTTATCTTGCCATCGAAGGTGACTGATCCCTGAACAATAGTGTGTTTGGATTTCATAGTTGTGTTGTCATATCCTGATATGGCAACAGAAAACAACTTTAAATGAAATTAACAATAAGGATAATTGAGTGGCCTTGAAAAAGAATGCAATAGAAAGAAAAATAATATTAATAATTCAGTGTGCTAAAAGTTAAAAAACAATAATTGTCAAAGTTTTATACCTCATTTGAGTGGAAGTCATTCTCTGTTTAGAAGCATCTTCTTGTGCTTCTTGGATTTGTAAAGCTTGATTCTTTATCCGTTCTTCCAAATTTAGGATATCATCCTTCAGGTTTTTAACTCTCATTTGCAGTTCATCTCTCTCTACAGATGCCTGGAGGAAGAAAATGGAAGTTATAACTCAAACAATGTACAAGAAAACACACATAAGGAATATCATCTTAGTAATCCAGAACAGATTATGTCATGAGATCAACATCACAGCTTTTAAAATGCCAATAATTGAATCAGAAACACAATTGAGCAAGCAGATTTCATGGCAGTTCACAGTAATGATTTTAACCCAGTAGACAAAAGTCTACAGCATTAAAAGATAACCAGGAATTGCTTTCTCACTTAATGACATACAACTTCTTCAAATAACTATGTATCATATAAAATAAAAACAGAAATAAACTAAAAAGGTTGCTTCAAAAGTAACAACTCCTTTATCATTATGTTGATCCATGACATCAGAAGTGTTTGTTAGTGGTATGGCAATAGAAGCTGAATGTTCCCACTAATAACCTATATATTTTTTGCCTCATTACAGATAGTAGCTGAACAACAGTCTGGCTAAAAAGTATCTAACATGAAAGGACATTATTGAATTACAACATGCAGAAACAATTTCCTCCATTTACATTCACTGTATTTGCTATTTTACAAGTCTGGTATACAAGCTCTTATTCATTGCTGGCAAAAATGTATAGCCAATGCTGGTGACCATTTGCTTCTGAATTTAGTCTACATTTCTATATTTTTCACTTTTTTTCTATCAAGAACTACTGATGAGCCAATAGTAATTTATTGAATTACGACAACTTAGACACAGTTACATTTCTAGAGCATTCAGAGATTTAGCTTATTTTTGACAGTTTACAAGATCAATATGTCAAGAGTGTAAGTCATGGATCACAGCTTCCTCTCTTCCATAGCTTTCAAAATAATAAAATCAAATATTTCAACAATTCAAACTTCTCAGTATTGGTTGGTGTTCACATCAAAATTGATGGTTATGCTTAACTTATAAACCATGAGCTGGGATATCTTTTCACATGCCACTGATGTTGGTCTCAAATTTACATATTTCTTGTATAACTTTGCCACTGTTGTCCAAGAAAATTCAAGAATAGTGGCTATCTTGTAGATAGAGTACTCCAATTTTCTGATCCCAACAAATGCTGTTGACTCCTGTCCATGTTCCATGACTACCACAGCTATACTACTTCTTTACCTATTACATCACATATGAGTGATCCAGTAGAATCCATTTCTACAAATGAGGGAGGATGAAATCATGTACTGCAGTCTCTAATCTTTCGTGCACTTCAATTAATATGAATTTAGTGACTTATATTAAGTCTATTCTACTTGGATCAAGCAAATTAAAAACAAACCTATTCCCTTTTAATCAAATAAGACAGGTCTTCACAAATCAATATGCTTACAATTTTAAGTTGTCCATCTAGATCTTCCACCTTCTGCTCCAAATGGGCACGTTCAGACAGGGCTGTTTCTGTGGAAAGCTGAAAAAAGAAAACAATTCATGATATTTAAATTATATTTGAATAATAAATTTTATAAGAATCCAAATAATAACTAAAATGTTTTATTGCATAGACAAAACTATGTATCATCAAGAATTGTAGAGTTTTACACTCAGACTTTTGATTTTTTTATATTGAAGTTTCTCTGTTGAAGAGAAACAGTCATTTAATTCAAATTATTTTGCAATATGTGTTGCCTTCTTTGAACAATTTCAGCAAAAGAATAGAAATGAAATGTAATATCAATTTTTCTATCTACAATGAATTCAATGTTTTTATTCACTATTTAATATCATTAACCAAACTTTCAATGCTTAAAAAAAATTCCAAAACATATAAGTTCAAATGTTTTAAAATGTGTCAGCTTCTAGATTCATTTTCTTATGCACAGTTATGGATATATGCATATTAAGAACTGAATAAATATTAGCTTGCTCAACTTGATGATGATGATGAAGAAATATTAGATGATATTTGTCTATATTCCTGAGATGAGGTATTATGTACACATTTCGGCCGTTGTATGCTCCGACCTTCTTCAGGTGGTTGGAATGTCGAACTGAACCCTTTATTTTGCTCACTGGGGTAGACTGTTCTAGTTCCACATGCCATGTTTAATGGATGTCAATTATTAGTTATCTCCTGTTAATTCCCCTCACCAAGTTCTCCACTGCCTTAATCAGTTATTGAATTCACACTCCTTGGGTCCTGTCACTGGATCTAACATCTTTATCCACTGTGCCATGTGTCCTTGAATGTGAAGAAGGTTGGAGCATACAACAGCCGAAATGTTGTAATAAATATGGCGACAAAGATGAGGACAATAGTTCGAATAATGTAAATAGAATAAATGATATTTTTTTCACATTTACAATACACATTAAGTTTTATTCCCAAGTAGAAAAGATGAAATTGCAGTGGCAGAAGTTAAATATAAAATATCACAAATGTTTAAGCAATAAAGTAATAAGATGAACATATCGAAAAACAGATTTTCAAAAATCAAAAGTTAATTAACTGCAAAATAAGCTATTATTTAAAAACTAGCTTACTCATGTTGTTAAAAAATGATAGCTATATATAAGTTTTTGATATTTTATAAGTACAATTACAAAATTGATATTCATTTAGCTGTGAAATAATGTGCTAGCAAGAAATAATTTAAGACATAAATGGTGTTTTATTTGACTTATTTAAAATAACAGAAAATTATATTTCTATTCATTCTATGTTTGAAGTAATAAAAATGTTATATTTAGTGAACATATGTGTTTGAGATTAAAAAGAAAATAATAGTAAAATAAAACAGGATGAAGCAAAGTCTTTTCATTGGTCTTTAAACTGACTAATCAGGGGCAAGCAAGAAGGCAAGAATTTTTTTTTCAGTGAGGTTCTTGTCTTGGTCACAGATAGATGGCATAAAAAAGAAAAAAACAAAACAAAACAGACTGGGCATAGGGAAGTTCTTTGACTCATTTTGCCCTCTCCATTAGCTGATGAGTTGTCAGCAATATATCCTTGCTGGAAACAATGAAAAAAAAAATCACAGCTACAGACTTTCACATGTTATGACAATCAAATCTCCTACATGAGGAAAAGATGACTTTTGATTTTCATGGAGAAATCAACATTGTGCACTTTAGCATAGTGGCCTGGGGACAACTGATACAACACACTAATTAGTGACAATTATATCCCACCCAAACACCAGTGTGAACAACAGAGTAGTTAAAGACAATAGCAAGTACCTTGAGCCTTTCTCGTAGACTATCTCTTTCAGTGGTGATTCTTTGCAATTCTGCAGTAGCATCATCTCTTTCATTTTCCACCTGGCGTAGAACTGCCTGAGCTGCCAAAGAGGTTTTGGGAGACCTGGGTGAACGGACCATTTCCCTACGCAACTTCTGCAACTCTGCTTTTGACTGAAAAAAACATCAATGAGAAATAAGTTTTTAAAAATATTTTTCTCTTTGAAAGTATGCTATGTTGAGGGGGTCAAACAAGTCTAACGGGCAGGTCTTATTTCATGTAACACACAAGTGGTCTCTCATCCCTTTTGATGCCTCTCTGGCTTTTTGCTTTAGGGGCCACTGTCTTATAGAGAACAAGCCTGTGTCTTGTCAGTTCTGTCTAAAAATATCATTCATCTAGAACCTAGGGCTTGGCTTCCTTGCCAGGATCATTTGACCTGATTCTTGGGAGACCCACTCCATTAAACTAACCTTCTTTGCCAAGATCATAACTGTCAAAACAATTTCTGTAACATCTTTCAGATGTTTATAAAACAAAATATCGGCTGACATTGATATTGCTACAAAACATAATTAACAAAGGCTAAAGGTAATTTAATATAAAGGCAAACTTTGGTTTGATTTGGTTTATGGCATATCAACTTCATTGGTTTATTTAATGCCAACAAAATTTTTAGGATATGTTCGTATGAATAAAATATGTATTCTTTGTAAGAAATCAGTTTGTAGATCAGGTTTCATTGACATATTTTTGTAAAGGAGGTTTTTGTTGAGAGTATTGTTGGCAATATATTTTTTTTTCCAAAAATGTATTGCTGGTAATATTTTTTTTTAAACATATTACTAGTATTTTTAGTATAAAAATCTATTTTTATACTTTTATAGTGTTCTGAGACCAGTTGGTTGGTGGGGGGGGGTCACTATTTGTCCATAGCTGGAACCCTAACAGGTGCTACCACTCTGGGCTCGGGTGGACCAGAGAACAATAGTAATTAAGAGGTGGAGATAACTTTGATTGAAATGTTTGAATTATCAAAAATAAAAATAAAGACAATTTAAAAATCATAACAACATGAGAAAAATTTTACATTCTTTTATCGTTCAGTTTTTGTTTTTAAATTTGACTCAGAAGAAAGAGAACCTACCTCTTCATACATGTCGCTCAAACTGTCTCGTTCTTTAGTGAGAACTTTCACATTGGCACGGATCTGGAAAAAAAAAATCAACATTATAAGGAAACATTCCAAAAGTTGAACTCATTCTTTGTTTTGCCATTATTATTACTACAATGTTTTAAGAGTAATACAAAGAATTATCATATATTTCCACATATAAGGTGACCTTTAGATAGGACAAGATTCAAAAATAGAGCAAATTTTCATGAATTTATCCTATACCTGTAGTATAAGATGACTGCTTATTGATTATACAAAGATCATGTTATTGGAAATGTTACTTACTGTATCCTTAGAAATTCAAAATAAATGAAAAAACAAAACCAATTCTATATCATGTTTTTCTTACACACGTCCCTGAAAAGGGAAACCATTGTTTTATTTACGTTTCATCATGTGGTCTCTTGTGAATACTGATTCTGATTCTTCCTCTTTTCCTATATCTAAACAGTTACAAACAGCCTGGTTTACTTATAGCCATTTACTTATACTTCATCAACAATCACAAAATACCACTAACTGTACAATAATAGTACATTCCATTGCTGTGAACACAATCATAACTTGATGTTTACATTTTCTCAGCTGAGCTTGCATGGTTACAAGCTGATTTCATTGATATGGAATTATTCTTTGAATAGGCAATTTATTATGAAATGCCAGTAATATATAAGGTAGAAATGGTTTTATTACTTTTATTATCAGTTTATTTGATAATGTGAATCTTTTCATGTACATTATTGGTTATTGCACCAAGGCCAAGTTTAGCCTACCAACAAACATCACTCAGAATTTAAGGTTTATTTTTTAGAATTGTAGTATAAGATGACCCCCAATTTTTAAGGGTGTTTTTTTGGGGGGGATTTAAAGATCATCTTATATGCAGAAATATACAGTGCTTCAACTATTGGAATGATAATGGCTCTTCTCAAAATTAGTTATGCTAATTAACCATTTACTAATTAATGTAATTGAATGTATTTTTTTCAAGTAGTGATAACAGAAAATCTTTCATCATTCTATTGTATTGATTTGAACAAGAGTAAAAATACTAAAATACATTGATGTATAAAACTCTATTAATATATACTAATAGAAGATACACTGTTCAAAAATATTAGTTTTGAAGACTTATTGGAAAGAAAAATATTGATTGATTTGAAGCTTGGAGACATGTACTGAGGTCAGTTAATTAACCATCAGCAAAAAAAAAAGAAAATATTCATAAGAGTAGGTACCTCCAAAAGAAAAAAAAATACCTATGGTTCAAAATGCATTTTTAAAAATTAAAAATCTTTCCTTAATTTTTTATTTTAGTTTTAATCCCAAGATAATAGATTAAGTTTAATATCTGCAAATAAGCAAAATATTTGCTGGATTTCAAACCAAATTTAAATTGATTGAAATGATTTTTTTTAAATTGCTAAAATCAGTATATTGACAAATCTGTCAACACAACAATTTTCTTTATTAAAAAAGATCTTTCAAAAATAAAATGCACTTCTGTGAAACTTTATTTGAGAAAGATTAACTGACTTAAAGTTTAATTAATCCAAATGAAAAAAAATATTACTTACTTTTGGCTTAAAAGTATTTTTTTAAGATGGAGGTGTATGTTTTTATGAAGTCTGAGAGATTTATCGATAGCTTAATGTTTGGCATTTTTAAGTAAAGGGTACATAACTGTAAAATTATTTAACAAATACAATGTGAATGTCTTCTTTATGTAACTTTTTACCCAGTAATTTGAAAAATTTAGGAAAATCTTCTAAGTAATCTATTATTGATTTTTAGGTACTTTAGCTTTATAATCTTACTTACAAAGACACTTGTTGAAGAATTGTTAGAAAATTACCAATAAATTTTAAATGTACTATAGGTACAGGGCTCTTATTTTCTGATAATGTTGTGTATGGACAAAAATTGGCATATTTATAAAAACAAAAAAATATTCAGCATTTTTTTTTAAATACTGGGGAGGTGGTCACTGTATTGTTGTAAGCTTTCCATTTATGATCAGTAAATACAGATTTGACTTAATAACAATATCACCTAACTACCAAAAATTTATACAGAATTTTAAAAGATTTAAAACTTCATAAAT
Source organism: Acanthosepion pharaonis (assembly GCA_903632075.3). Lineage (NCBI taxonomy): Eukaryota > Metazoa > Mollusca > Cephalopoda > Sepiida > Sepiidae > Acanthosepion > Acanthosepion pharaonis. The sequence continues at coordinate 6,044,963 of CAHIKZ030004896.1, read as the reverse complement.
TATTATAATTAAAATTTTTAAAAAAAGGAAAACAATTCTTGTAAAAATTCATTATTCATTGAAAAATGTTTTTTTGCCCATAATATATCTTATTCATAAAAGCAATTAAAAGCTATTCTAATTAAATGACATCTTAATTTTATTGCATTTTTTATTTAAAATAAGTGGGGTATAACAGATATAGAAAAAATTTTTTACCAAGATTTTCTAAAAAAGAAACATTTCTAAAATAATTTATTTATGAAAAATTCCTAAAAGTTTCATTAAAATCTAAGAATTATCTGATTTTTGCAAGAATTTCAAAATTGATGTGTTTTTCACAACAAAAAGACACTCAGATTTCCCATATTAATTTATTGTCCCTTGTTGATACACAAAAAATAAATCTAAACCAAAATTATTAAAGATTCTAAAAAGGATGAAAAAATATAATTTAATAATAAAAAAAATCCATTGGTCTTTCCTCTTAATAATAAAACAATTTTGATGTTTTTGTTTTTAAGTTGGGTGCCTTTTTTCATCACGTATACACATTTTTAGTGAATCTTTGGCAGTACCTATGTAGGAGTGGCTGATTGCAAATAGTTAATTACTAATTTTCAAATCAAAATTCCTTTACATTTCATTCTATACTATGAAGGATTTAAAATTAACTTACTTCATTCATATGTCGTTCAAACTTCTCCAACATTTCTTTCATTTTGTCCCTTTCTTCACATACTTTCTGCAATTCCAAATCATATGCATTTTGGTTCTGAAATAAATGGAGAGTAAAATCAATTACACAAAGTACAAATTAGCTTGACTAAAAGTAAATTATATATATTTAAACATAAGTAGCATATACAAAACAAATAAACAATGTAAAATGTCATATATAAGCAAGACATGTAAATTATCATGAAAGTACAAATATACATTTTGGTGGGGGTGGGCGGTTAATATATCTAAAGATTAAATTTTCTTTTCCTGAACTGAATTTGAACTTGAGTGAGGCTTATTTTAAATGCATCTGTATTGAATGAATGCTGACAAGTTTATCTTTAAAACACTTAAAAATAAAACATAACAATTTTGTTCAGATATGGTATATTGTTAGTGAAAAATGAATCTATTTTTGAAGGTTTTTGAAGTACTGCTGAGAGCTGATCTTTTTATCAATTTTATTTAGCAAAAAGACGCTTCAATAAGTAGAAAAGGCAAAATTTTCTTAGGGAGATGTGGTATTTTGAATGATTATGCTTTTTGACTGCAACAGCTCAAACTCTTAATGAAAATCAAATCTGAATTTGGGTACAAAAGAAATAAATTCAAAAATGAAATACAAGTGAAACTCACTTTATTGGAAGGCACCCGTACTGGACTGGGGCTCCGTCTAAGTGCTTTCAGTTGCTCATACTCAGATTTAAAATAATCCCTTTCTTGCTCAAGCAACTGGCAAATACGCTCATAGTGTGAAATTGTCTACAGAAACAAAGAAAAAATATGTATAAATAAAACAGGTTATCTCACTGAATCAAATAAAAATATAAACTAATAAATAAATAAATAAATAAATATATATATATATATATAGTGTACTTGCAGCTTTGATGGAACAATAAACTTGAAATACATAATTAAATATGAAGAAGCAATTTGAAAATGAATATCTTTGCATTAATACCTTAGTGTCTACCTAGCTACTTATATTCTTACCTCAAGTGTGCATCAAATTAAAAAAAAACAAACAAAAAAAAAACAGTTTCACCCACCTACAAAGATAAAGGGGGTAAAAGAGTAACAAAACTGAAGACAACAACTTTGTCTTAGTTTTGTCAATCACTTTCTCCTTTTTTCACTCAAATTTGTTTTCCTTTTTCTCAAACTTTCTTTGTCACTTTTTATATTTTCTCTTTTCCATTTCTCTCCTTTCTCAACTCAATTCTGATGGCACTATCTCTCTCAAGTTTATATATATATGTGTGTGTGTGTGTGTGTGTGCGTGCATATGTTGAAAAGTTGGTTTCAAAAAAGCAATAGATAACTCTCTCTCTCTCTCATTCATATATAATTGACACTTATTTACAGAAGACCATCTCTTCAATGTTCAAATGAGCAGCCATGTGCCTGCAGATGACTTTGCAAACCAGCCTCACTCATGTATGCCTTTTCACATATGTTACACCTGAATAGCTTTTAGAGAGTCTTGAAAGTGGTATTCTCCTGTGCTATTTCAGTTCAGCTGCAGACCTGCAAAATTTATCATAAAACTGACATAAGTGCCATGCAGGCCAGTCAGAATGGACATTCATATAGTCAGCATTAGATTGACAATTTTTGTGCAATCTTAAGTGACTAGTTAATTTGGCAAATAATAAAACAACTTTCCCACAGATGTTATATACAAGCTCAGACTGAATATCTTCTGGGATCAAGTCTATATCCCTTTTCCTAAGAGCTCTTTTCAACTTCAAATTCTCAACCCAACTGACCTCAAACATCACACACACACACATATATTATATATATATATATATATATATATATATATATATAATGAACCAAAGTATTGATAAAATCAAAACAAAACTTGCAAAGTGACCAAAGAAAAGAAAAACTAATAAAAACCAAAGAAAAAGGAAACAAACTGCGAAAAGAGCAAAAGACAGTCACCTACCTAAATACTAACAGATGGTGCTCTATATATAAGTGACCAAGACAGAGCATTTACACTTCCCAGTAACATGACTCAAAAAGAGATAAAGTTCACACCACTATTCAAATTTTACGCTACTATGATCATCAGCTAACCAGAATGTTCTGGTCACCTAACAAAACTCAAGTAGAGGTCTAGACTTTATCTCTTTTTGAGTGTGTGTGTGTGTATGTGTGTAACAGATGAAGAAAAGTTCAATGGATTTTCTTTGCAACTCACTTTAAGTTTCACTAGAATCGGCTAAATCTATTGAATTCATTAACAGATATCATTTTTATATATGTTACATAAAAATCTTGGTCAGACTCAAAATAAATTTCAATGAGTCCTATTATATATATATATATATATATATATATATATATATATATATATTCTAGAAGATGGTCTCAGATGAAATTGAAAGTATTTTGGAAAAAAATAAATTATTTGAAAGAAAATTTTTGAATTTTTCTTGATCAATTTTCTACAACCAAGAAATTAATTTGTGGACTTAAAGGATTAAAAATAAAATAAATAGACATCTAAATTATTTAACCAAACATGCTTGAATGAAAATATGCTGCCTATATATATATATATATATATATATATATATATATATATATATATATATTTGGACAGTTTATCCACAACTTTGAGTATAATATTCAACACCTTATACCAAATTTTGAAAAATACAATAAAAAAAAAATTAAATAGACAGATCTTGTCAGGTTTTTTAAGCAATCATTTTTTTGTTGAACACTTGTTGCCTATATATATATATATATATATATAAATAAAATATACATAATACCTTACATTGATTACCACAAGTCTGAGTTTCATATATATTACGTAGCTCTGTTTTTTCTTACACTATAGAGTATATATATATGTATTTGTATATGATCAATTGCATGCTCATACATCTACTTACATTTACCCGTTTGGTTATATATATGTGTGTGTGTGTGTTCAGAGACATTATATCAATCTTAGACACAAGTGCCAGGAAATGACATTTTGATCCTAAGCAGACTACAAATACTCAGATCCTAGATAGAAGTGCTTATCCATAGGTAAAGAAACCCAGCATTTTTTATAGGTACTATATGATTCCATTTTATTCAATTCATGCTAATGCCCATGGAAAAAGAATGAATCCATTTCCATCCAGCCATAGGTTAAATAGCAGCATAGAGTGGGTTCTCTTGCCTTGAGATGACAACTTGCCTAAGAGAAAAAAAGCTGAATTCAAAACCAACCTGAAGAGGGATGGGCTCTGTCTGGCTATCTTACCCAAGTGCCCTAGACACACCACTTCTGCTATAGTTGCAGTACATGACGTGCCTTTATGGCACTAATCGACTATGGGGATCATGCTGTGATGTTACAATGCTTCTGCTAAGTTCTATTTATCATGGATCCTGGGATAGACTACAAAAATGTTTCAACTAAGATACTGATTGGTTGTTTTTAACAGTATATCAACTTGTATGAATTATTTAATGCTGAAATCTAAATATTTTGTACACAATTTTTATTTTCTGAGATAATAATAATTTAGTGATAAAAGTCTTACTAATTAACCCATAGCTAGAGAGGAGAAGAGATGGACTCATACCTTTCCCAAGGGCATTTGCTCATAAATGAATATAACAAACTCAATGGGAATTAGAACTCAGATCTCCGATTAACAATTCCAAGCCATTATCCATTACAGCAGCCGCACATCCAAGCTTATAGCATCTGGTATTCCCAAGCAGTTACCCATCTACGTACTGAAGAAACTGATTACTAAAAACTTAGCAAAAAGTAGAAGTAATTTTAAATCAATGCAATAATTGCTCTTTAATTTCTCACAATCAATCTTCGTATAAATTTCTCATTTACTTATCTTTAAATGCAGATCAAGATTTGATTTGGTCTCATATTCTAAATAGGTATTTTAAAAAAACTTTCAACAATGTTGTCTTTCTAAGAAAATACTAATGAATGTAAAACAAAAAAGGGGGAATAAATAAAACTCATCATTAACTGGTTAATTTACATACCAAAGCTAATACAGAAATAATTTTTCTTAAACTGTTGCCACATAAATATAGTTATTTACTAAGATTAGTGTAGTACATGGTATCATTCTGAGAGAATCAAACTCACTACAGCAGTAATAATTTGCAAGATTAGCTTACTTTTTTTTCATGTGGTCATATCAGAAATATTTACTAAGTTTAGCTTATTCTCTCCCCGCCCACGATCACAATGATGAATAACAAGCCAAATAACAACTGAATTCATTATATTCATAAAGATCAAGCATGATTAGTCTGCTATTGTTTTACAGTGTCTAATCTATTTTTTCAAATCATTCCACTCCAATGAAAGTAATAAAGCCACTAAGACACAAAGGTTTACTGAGTGTAAAAGAATATGAGAAAAAGAAAACATTATTATTATTATGAGGAAAAAGAAATCTTGCTGTGTAAATTGCAAACCCATTGAACAATTTATAACCACTTGTACATAAAAAAAAAAAAAAAAAAAAAAAAGGAGCATTTTATTCAGTTCTTTGAAACCACAGAATTTTAAAAACTTTAGTGTGTTTTTAATGGAAAGGGGTTAACAGCATGCAAAAGCATTCAGTAAAATATTTCAATAATATCAAAATAAATGAATTCAACACATACATGGATTTTATATATATTTATATACAGAACTAAGTGTAACATAGATCAGAAAAGTACAGAAATATATATTTTTATGATTAGTGGTAGTGGAAATATAATTGTGTGGTGCTGCATATGATGCACCACTTGGTTCATTTCTGACTAAAATGTCAGTTCATCTGAGGACTAAGAAGTCTCCCCAGAGGAGGAACGAGACGTCTTGTCACTATGGCATCCTGTGGTTGAAGAGAGAAAAAAAAAAGGGAAAAGTGAGAGGTTTTGAGTCCTTATCTTTTATATTGTTTTATACAATGCCATCTAGTGGATGTTAAGAGAAGTCCCTTGACAGACTAGGTGGAGTAATCACACAGGTTCTTCAGCTAAATATCTAAAATTATTTAGGTTTTTATATAATTAATTTTTTTTTTTTTGAAAGATAGTGTCAGCAAAAAAAAAAAATAAATAAAAATAAACAGTTTTTTGTTTAATTTAATGAAAATAAAGAAAAAAGAAAAAAAATAATTATTAAGTACTGTTCTCAGTAAATTATGTTTGAAAAAAAGAAAAAGGAATTAAATGTGAGTGTTTATGCAACAAGCAATTTGAAATTCCAAGTTAAATCTTTTCATATCAAATGTCAATAAAAGCAGCAGAAGTCAGGTCTAAAAGAACTAACCTGTCTAATACCAACTACAAAAAGAGTCAAATCTCTCTTATTAAGAATCAACAGAAACAAAAACATTCTTCCTTACACAAGGGTAATGGTTCTAAATACTTGGAGTGACAAAAATAACAAAAGCTAAATATTTCAAATTTGTTATGTCATCAACATTTCTATCATTTAAATTTTTCACTTCTTCTTTTCAAATGCAGATCAATATTTTATTTGGTCTCATATTCTAAATAGGGTGTTTAAAAAGCTTTCAATAATGTTGTCTTTCTGAGAAAATACTAATGAATGTAAAAGAAAAACAAAGGAATAAATTACTAAAAGTGCTATTCTTCATTGAAAATCAATCTGATTATGAAATGATTTTTAATTTAATCAGTTATTATCTGATCTTTCCACTAATTTTATCTTTGAAAAATTTCTGACTTTCATGTTTATTTTTTTTCAACTCTAAAAAACATTGATTGAAGTAATTCAATGACTTGACCCAAAGTGTTGTGAGTTCAATACCTGGCCACAGCAGAGATGAGCAAAAACTTGGAAAGTTGCATTACTAAAGGGAAATAACTGAACCTGAGATATTAAGAAAAGGCATGGTACATGGAACTAGCTACTACAGTAGAATAAATAAAGGGTTCAGTTCGAAATTCCAACGTATATAACATTTGATAAAATACTTCTATTTTTTTTCTTTTTCCTATAATGTTGATTTTAAATGACAATAGGAAAAGGCAAACAAAACATTTCAATACAATTCCTTAATAGAAAGAACAAAAGTTCTGTTTATACACAGTCAATATTTCAAGTTTATAATTAAATGCACAATATTTTATTTTTTGTTCTTTGTATCATATTTAGGTAAATTTGCTTTTTAACACTCATGCTAAATATCTCTTAAAATTTTCCAAAATCGTCATAATTCCGTGTTAAATGTACATGCTGAACTTGAATTAACAATTAAATTATGAAGAAACCTACTGTTTTGGAGTCATCGACAAGAAAAAATTGGACTTATTGTTGGTCATTCGTCCCTCATTACTGCCATCATGACCACTGATTCACTGCATAGTACTTCCGCTGACGGAAACAAAATTTTGGCCTATTTACTTCTTTTACAGACTTTCCTTGCAGAAAATCACTACCGTAAAGAAATGTAACTTTTTTTTTCTTTTTTTTTCTTTGGTAAGTGTAGTTTTATTTATAACAAAAACAAATTAGATAATAGAATAGAACCTTTTTTTCTGCATAGAATTGCAATGAAAAATTAAAGGAACAAATTAAATAATTCAATAAAGCTAAAGAGTTCGGTGTTAGGGTTAGGAAGGGTTTGGTTGGGTTACTTTCTGTGGGACAAATTAAAAAAAAAAATTAAATAATACAATAAACCATGTTAACTTTAAGGTTCGGTGTTAGAGTTAGAAGGGGTTTGGTTGGGTTACTTTCTGTGTAGAAAAGGGGACAAATTAAAAAAAAATTAAATAATACAATAAACCGTGTAAACTTTAGGGTTTGTGTTTGGCTTCTTTTTGTGTAGAAAAGTGGACAAATTAAAAAAAAATTAAATAATACAATAAACTGGGTTAACTTTAGAGTTAGGTGTTAGGGCTAGGGATGGGGTTTTCTTTCTGTGTAGAAAAGGGGACAAGTTAAAAATAAATAATACAATAAACAGGGTTAACTTTAGGTTAGATGTTAGGGTTTGTGTTTGGCTTCTTCCTGAGTAGAAAAGGGGACAAATTAAAAATAAATAAATTAATTAAATAATACAATAAACTAAATTAATACAAATTTAAAAAAAAAAAAATTAAATAATACAATAAACCGAGTTAACTTTAGAGTTAAATGTTAAAGTTAGGGATAGGGTTTTCTGTGTAGAAAAGGGGACAAATTTTTTTTTTTAAAAAAAATTAAAAAATCAAAAAAAATTTTAAAATATAAAAAATTGTTTTATTTTTATTATTTAATTTGTTCTTTTTTTAATTTGTCAATTCTAAACCGAAAAAATTGTTTATTGTTATTTAATTTGTTTTTTTAAAATAAAACTACAAAGTTAAAAAAAAAAAAAAAAAAAACATTTTTTACGGTAGTGCGGACTGATTTTCTTTCTTGAATCAGTGGTCATGATGGCATAGGGTCCGATTTTTCTTGTCGATGACTCTAAAACGGTAGGTTTCTTCATAAAAATTGGGCATGTACATTTAACAAATGACGATTTTTTTTATTTAAAAAAAGCAAATTTAAATTATAAAAATATTCAACTAGATTTACCCCTCTACTTTTGTTCTCCGATTGAGATCAATGATTCTGCAGTACAAGGAGGGTGAAAAGATTTTTAAACTCCATCTTCATGGTAGCATTGTTTCATTGTTCGTAAAGTAACACTAAACAGTGATTATTTAATTAATCCTTTCAATTTTAAAAAATCTAAAAAATATGGTTCTTATATATGTCCATTTTTTTTTAATTTGTTCACTTTTTGGCTAAAATTTGATACTGGAATTAAAAAAAAGAAGACTAATTCGATACGAACCACAAAAACAGTAAAAATTAAACGTTTAAACGATTTAACAAGTATTAAAAAACATTTAAAATAATTTTAAAAGTTAATTTTTGGTTTTTTAAAAAAAAAAATGTCTAAAAATTAACCTATAAACAACGAAAATTAATTTGATGTATTTCAATAAGGCTTTGACAACGTAAAATGTTCTTAAAGTCAATATATTTATCATTGTTCCGGAATTTTAATTGAAAAATTTACAGAAAATTTAAGATAATTTAAAAATCAAATTTCTATCCTAGATGCTGGTTTCAAAGAAAATTAGTATAATTAAGGATTAATTAACCTTATGCTGCAGTCTTACTCTTAGTCTTAAAACACCTTTGAACACAACAAGGTACATTCCAATTCCAACTGTTAACGAGTTCATTCATAGCTCAAAAAACAGAAATTACCTACCTCAACACCAAACTTTATTAAAATAAATAAATAATACCTCAATTTTATTTTTAATTAAATACACAAGCAAGCCTATTGCCAAAATACAAAAACTGTTTTTTTTTGTTTATGTAAAAAAAAAAAAACTTTCTATAACCAATAAGGTTTTTTTTATTTTACAAATAAAATTATTTCTTTATAAAACTCAGAATAACTTATAAAACTTATAATTACATTAAGAAAATATTTTTTTAAATCTTGTAATATTTATTATCTGTTGCATTTATTCTTTATTTTGTCTTTTTTTTTTTTAAAGCTATTTGATGTCATAAAAATCTAACTGCAGCAAATCAGGCTTAATTATTTTAAGAAAAAAATAAATCAAAGACAGTGCAGCTAAAAGAAAAACAAAACTGGGGAAACCCGGAAAACTAATAAAGATTTACATTTACTGAATTGCCTTCACTTTGTTTTCTTTCAGCTATGAATGTTAAAATTAGACACATCCAGAAATGTATAATAATTTTTTAACCATAAATAACCAGTAGGAACGTAATTCAGAATTGTTGAATTATTCCCTATTTGATCTTATATACAAAGTTGCAAAAATAAATAAATTAAGATTCCTTTAATTTATTTTGTGTGCAAAAATGGCATAAAATTTTACATTTTTTTAATCATTCAAAAAAAAAAAAAAAGGAACTCTTATCATCAGCAAGTAAAAGAATTTCAAAATCGTACTAAAGAATTATTACACTAACTGGAACAGGTAAATTTTTCAAAAATTCATTGTAGATTTTTTTCGTCAAATCTGAAAGAAAATATGTTTATTAAATTATACAAGCACAAACTCTCAAAAATTATTTTTTTAGTTTTATTGAATTTTTTAAAAGTTTTCAGGACAAACTTTCAATATTTTCTGATTTGAGTAAATAAATTTTATTTTACTCGTGTGTGTGTTTTCTTAAAACTATAAAAAAAAAAAAATAAATTGTCCTCACCCCATTAAAAAAAATCTTTTACAAGGTATCGAAATGGGGTTGGTAGGGGGTAAGTGACAAAACAAAATTTCTATAAAGTTTTCTAATAAAAACACGTATACAATTCATTTAAAAATGTTCTGAACATGTCCTCCAAAACATAATTCTTTGATTCTTTTTAAAAAAACATGTTAGCAGCTAAGCATCCATTTTACCAGTAGCTAATTTAACAAATGATTAACTCCATATTGTAAATTGTAGGGTGCAATTTCTCTATTCGATTAAGGGTGTCATGTTTCCAATAGCAACGCCAGCCATAGAACTAAGGGAGTTAAATCTATCTATCTCTATTTTGGAACAAGAGACTACCAGAGTAGCCAATTTTGATTTGAAACTGATGCGTCAGAAGTTGCAAATATTTTGGCTTGCAGTGGTGAACAAATAGGAGTCTCTGTCTATATTTCTGAGATGAGGTATTATGTACACTATTTACATTATTCGGACTATTGTCCTCATCTTTGTCGCCTTCTTCAGGTGGTTGGAATGTCGAACTGAACCCTTTATTTCGCTCACTGGGGTACATTGTTTTTTAGTTCCACGTGCCATGTTTTAATAATGGATGTCAGTTATCAGTTATCTCCTGTTAATTCCCCTCTCCAACTTCTCCACTGCCTTAACCGGGTATTGAACTCACACATGGCACAGTGGATAAAGGCGAGATCCAGTGACAGGACTCAAAGAGTGTGAGTTCAATACCCGGTTAAGGCAGTGGAGAACTTTCAAGGGGGAATTAACAGGAGATAACTGATAACTGACATCCATTTATTTGAAAACATGGCACGTGGAACTAAAACAGTCTACCCCAGTGAGCGAAATAAAGGGTTCAGTTCGACATTCCAACCACCTGAAGAAGGCCAGAGCGTACAACGGCCGAAACGTTATAATAACTATGGCGACAAAGATGAGGACAATAGTCCGAATAATGTAAATTTTGTAAATAGTGTATGCATTTGGTGGAGTGTTAGAATAAGAATAGGTACTGCAACTAGAAATAATCATTTTCTTCGCATTTCTTTTCATAATTACATTTAACTCCAAAAAGCACTCCAGATTACAAATGTGTTTTAACGTTTTCTAAAAAAAAAAAAAATGGTTAACGGTGGTGGTCCTGTTAAAATTACTATGCAAATTCTTTAAGCAAGCAAAAAAAAAAAAAAAATGATATCACGTGATCTCTTACACTTAGTTTAATTTTTTTTTTAATTCGTAATTTGCTTTTTAATTATAAGAAAAATTTTATCATGAAAATAAATGTTTTGCAAAATAAATGATTGAAAACGCTATATTTCGGCGAGAATGAGAATTTTCTTTTTTGTTTTTTTTTCCCTACATAAAAAACTTTCATTAAATTTTTTTTTCATATTCGTGATCTGGAATACTTAAGTTAATAAAAAGTTAAAGTAAAATAAAAACATTTTGGCCGCAGTAAAACTCCACCGCCTACCTTACTGTAGTGTAGGATAAAAACAAGATCTCGTAGGTTACAAATATAACCCGACAAAAATTGATGCACCAATGTTTTGTTTATTTTATTTTACCCGTCGTACCGATTACCACATTTTAGTTTTACAGACTTTAAGGTACACAGCACACACGACCGTCACCGGAAAAATCTAATATTTTTTTTTAGTCAGTGTGCAAATTATTACTTGCAAATCCCTAGCTAGATAAAAGAAAGGTTGCCTTCACCCCACAAAAGACTCTGGTGACGGGACTGCGTAGTGCATACCCAACCAAAGGTCGAAAATACTTGCCAACAGTTTGTCGATTCCTGGGACCCCCCACACACACACACTTAAAAAAAAAAATATATATATATATATATATATATATATCCTGATGGAACAAATTTACTGGCAACAATAAAACAAGTGTTTGAGTCGAGTATTGATGTTTAAGTTTTCAGTTCAATTTTTTTAGAACTGTAGTGATAATGGTAGGTAGGAGAATTTAGCTTTGAAAAGTTTACCAGTTACCTGTTACTTATGTGTGTGTGTGTGTGTTTTGCTTTTGCCTATGGCTTCTTCCCATCCTCATTTTTGGAGTGTGGACACCATGGACAATTGTTACGGTTTTAAATTCAGAGTGCTAGACTTGTTTAACTGAGGCAAAAGAACCCAGCCTTGTTAAGAAATTCGTTTGCAACTTTTCCTTAATTCACATTAAAAAAGCATATATTATTGTTTTCTTGAATAACGTATAGTACAAATGTAATCTTAATGAATAATAAATGTATAGAAATATAAGAACACTTTAGAAGTGTTGAACAAAATAAGATTTTCATTTCATCAAATAAAAAATCTAAGGGAAGTTACTCTCATAAAATAAATGCAGAGGGCGCTATTGGATACTTTGAAAATATGGCGCAAAAATCACGCACAATAAGTATGTGCTTAAACGAAATGGATTTAGAAATACTAAAAAAGCATACGTAAGTATGTCTACTTTTAGTGGATCCGTATTTCTCAAATATACAACAGATTTTTATTCAAAAAATATACTTGCACAATTTCTTAGTATGCCAGGAATTTTAAAAACTCCGCTTTAGTCTCTCGAGAGACGAGTTTTATTTATTTATTTTTTTTTAAAGAGTTTGGCTCGTTTTTTTTTTAATTTCGTATACAACACTAACAGACGAAAAGTAAAACACTCCTTGTCAAAATGCGCCGAAGTTTAGCGCCTAGTCAAGTAGGAAGCATAAAACGAAAAGTGGACGATGACGATCAACTTACTAAACTTAAAAAGTCCCGAGCTGTCAAAAGCAATAGTAACATTAACAACAATCCCATTCCCCGACTATTATCAAGTCCTCGGCCAGCTCTTGCATCTTTAGATCACAACCAACTTTCTGAACATGAAGCGTTTATAAGAAAAATACTATCTAAACCATTTCGTATTCCCATAAAAAACTACCAGGGCCCAACTATAGCCAGCAGAGCTCTAGGTGTTCGTAGGCAAGGAGCCCGCGTCCCTCTGCATGACCCTTTCGAAGAAGGAGCCCTTGTACTTTATTCCCCTCCAGAGCTCTCAGCTCACGAACAGCTGAAATCTAATACTGATAAAAATCCTGTTCATGTCGTCGTCGATCCAGTCCTGTCCAAAGTGCTGCGACCCCATCAAAGAGAAGGGGTTAAATTTATGTACGACTGTGTAACTGGTCAACAAATCGAAGGCAGCTACGGGTGTATAATGGCTGACGAAATGGGTTTAGGTAAAACTTTGCAGTGCATCACTTTAATGTGGACAATATTACGTCAGAGTCCAGACTGCTGCCCTATGATCAACAAGGCTGTTATTGTAGCTCCGAGCAGCTTAGTGAAGAATTGGGCTAATGAGATCAACAAGTGGCTTTCTGGAAAGAAAATCACACCTCTCGTCATTGATTCGGGCTCTAAAAGTGAAATAGACCGTAATCTTAGTTATTTTATGCAAGCCCAAGGAAGTCGCATAACCAACAACATTTTGATAATTTCTTACGAGACTTTTCGACTCCATGTTTCTGTACTTCATAAAGGTAGCGTTGGATTGATTATCTGCGATGAGGGTCATCGACTTAAAAATTCTGAAAACCAGACTTACCAAGCTCTGGATAATTTAAAGGTACAAAAGCGTCTGTTGCTGTCTGGCACGCCCATCCAGAATGATTTGCTTGAGTATTTCAGTCTGGTACACTTTGTCAATCGAGGAGTTCTCGGTACAGCCAAGGAATTTAAAAAAAATTTTGAAAATCCAATCCTGATAGGCAGAGATGCGGATGCAAGTGAAGCTGAACAGCAGAAAGGTAAAGAAAAATTAGAGGAGCTCCTTGAGACTGTGAACAGATGCATAATTCGTCGCACACAAACTCTCTTGACTAAATATCTCCCAGTGAAAATTGAGCACGTGATCTGCTGTTCCCTGACTCCTATTCAGAAGGAGCTATACAAGAAGTTCCTGGAATCAAAAGATGCTCGAGCCCTTCTTGAAGACAAAAATGGAAAAATGACAGCCAGTTCCCTTGCTGCAATTACCTCCCTCAAAAAACTGTGCAATCATCCAGATTTAATTTATGAAAAATGCCAAGAGGGAACAGATGGATTTGAAGGGGCAGATGCATTATTTCCAGAAGGTTACAGTTGTAAAAACACAACACCTGAAATGTCTGGTAAGTTCATGTTACTGGACTATTTACTTGCCGTCATTAAAACCAACACTGATGACAAAGTGGTTTTAATTTCTAACTATACCAACACTTTGGATCTATTTCAAAATCTTTGTCGGCAGAGAGGTTACCTGTGGGTCAGACTGGATGGAACTATGTCTGTCAAAAAACGAGCTAAGATTGTGGAGAAATTCAATGACCCTAACAGTCCTGAATTTATATTTATGCTCAGCAGTAAAGCTGGTGGCTGTGGTTTGAATTTAATTGGTGCTAATCGATTAGTTATGTTTGATCCTGATTGGAACCCTGCCAATGATGAGCAAGCAATGGCCCGTTGCTGGCGTGATGGCCAGAAGAAACAGTGTTATATATACAGGCTGGTGGCAACAGGGTCAATTGAAGAGAAGATATTCCAGCGACAGGCACATAAAAAGGCTCTTAGCAGCTGTGTAGTGGATAATGAGGAGGTGGAGCGACATTTCAGCCGTGGTGATCTGAGAGACTTGTTTCGATTGAATGAAGAAACAAATAGTGACACACATGATAAGTTTAAATGTAAGCGATGTGTCAACAGCATTCAGGTGAAAGGCCCACCTGAAGATTCTGATTGCAATTCGGAGCTTTCACAGTGGAACCATTGCATTGACAAAAAGAATATTGTTGATACAATCCTTAAAATGGCTTGGAACAAATATATCAGTTTTGTATTCTACCACAGATCACATGATGAACAACGAGTAACTGTTTAGTTTTGATAAATTTAAAGTGAAAAATTTATAATTTCCATTGTAAGATTTCAGACTGAATTATTTTTTTGTTTTTGTTTTATATTTAAAAATGTATTTTTGAAAGTTCTTTACTGTTATTTCATTTTTGTGGAAAACAAATTTAAAATGAAAAAAATTATTGAAAATACTCTAACTTTAGCATGAATGTGCTGCAAAGTAATTTTTCCTGACCAAAAATTGTTAAGTTGATATTCATTTCAATATAGAAAACAACAACAAAATTTTACGTGAAATATCCATTGGCAATTTTCTCTTATGTAATGCTAAAACCAAAACTGATTTTGAAAAGTGTTTTACCAACATTTTTATAAATTACTTCCTTGTGGTTAAATTATTATTTATCTGTTCATAATCAAATTTGCTTAATCTTTAAGTTATGTCTTTCTCAAAAAATAAAGTCACAATAAAGAGATTTTGGATTCCTAAGATTGAACATTTTTACCAAAGCAGATAAATCTTTCCTCCAGCATTATATAAAAAATATTTACATGTATTTCACTGCTTTGCACAAAGTTATGATAAAATATCCATACATCTTTATTTTTAGCATAGCATGTTCAGTAAACATCACACACTTGTCAGTTTCAGATAGACTACAGAAAACAGGGTTTTATGAGCAAGAAAACTGTACAGTAAAGTAATAAGTGTAATGATATTTTACTTGAAAATTCTACTATTCTTTTTAAAGGTAATTTAATTTGGACTAAATCAATTTTGATCCTGCCTAATTAAATTTACCTATAAACTGGATTGAAAGCACAGAATTTGTTCAAAACATTGTCACATATATATATATATATATATATATATATATATATATATATATACACACACTGTAAATAAACAATATATACACACACACACTTATGTATATATTTTCCATTTTATTTTCAATTATACACAACAGGCCATCACTAAGAAAGTAACTGTATTTTTTAAAATACTATTTCTTCAAAACATTTTTGTTATTTATTTTTCTAGCTGTTACATTAGTAACACACATCTTCACAATTTTTTTTAAATGTTCCTTTTTGTTATAAAATAAATATATTTTTGTTTATACCAAATTTTTCCTATAAAAATGTACTTACTGCTTCTTTATTCTCTTAGTTACTTTTATAAATTCTTTTCCATTCACAAAATATTTACGCTTTTTACTTACCTTGTAATTAATTTTGCAATGATGAATAGTGAAAATCAATTTAATTATTCACATTGTATTGAGCTAAAATTTTAATACCAGATATTCTCTTATTTTTGCCATCATTCCTTGCATTTTTACATAAACCAAGCAAAGAAATAGTCAATATGCAAGGAAATGACAAAGCATAGAAACAAGCAGCATATCATGTATTATAAAAAAAAAAAACTAAATAAGGTTTACATCAAATCTTGTAGTAATTTTATTAAAAAGTGTGATTGAGTAAAAGGGAACAAAAATAAGGCCTTTGTTATAAAACAATTCTTTTTAGATACAGAGAACAAAATGAAGAAATTGTCCCATAGATGAAAATAAAGAACTTCTGTAAATTAAATATTTAGATTAAAAGATACAGTAAATTGTATTTTATGTATAAAGTATCACCAAGTATTGTATCAACAAAGTTATAACAAAAAAAACATTTATTTTGTAAAACCCAAAGCCATTTTAAGTTGTAATTCTTATTATGACTAAATTATGTAGAATTCTTTTTAACTTTTAGCATTAATATTACTTCCCTTTTCACTGCATTCTTTTTCAATTGCAGTATACTTATTGTTAATTTTATTCAAAGGTGTTTTCTGTTGCCATAGCAGGATATGACAACACATCTATGAAATTCAAATTCAGAGATCAGAGTTACCTTCAGTGGCAGGATAAACTTTTTGTACAGCAAATAAAGTAACATACAGTGTGGTAAAAATTAAAGTTCATAAAGTTATATTTGTACAATTGTAATGTATGCATTTGACACTTCTCATTCAAATACCTTTTATACAATGACTCTAACATATGAAAAATGATGATTTACAGTCCAATGATTCTGAGAGTGGATCAATA
Organism: Acanthosepion pharaonis; assembly: GCA_903632075.3. NCBI lineage: Eukaryota > Metazoa > Mollusca > Cephalopoda > Sepiida > Sepiidae > Acanthosepion > Acanthosepion pharaonis. The sequence goes on along the minus strand of CAHIKZ030004896.1, from coordinate 6,027,999 downwards.
AGCCTGTAGCCTCACACATTTGCTGGATACCTTTGAGTTTTAAATAAATGAACCAGGATGATTATTGTCTTTTGAATAAAAATCCACCTAGGACAAAGCATTTCATTTGAATATTTAATAGGAGTGGGTGGTGTAAGGATGTCCTAGATGAATTTCTCTCACTCCCCATTCACCCCGAAAAGAGGCAAATATTCTGTAAAATGAATGGACTTTTTTTTTCATTAAGCTACAGACATTGATCTACCTATATAAAATGAGTTACTGAACAGTTCTTTGTCCAGCCCACTTCTCATAATCTGACCTGACAAAATTACTTTTCTTTCTTTTTTTTTCTTTTTTTAAAAAAAAGCTTCTTTTAATAGAAAACTTTTAACACTTGTAAAGTGTCACAGGTATCTCAAAATCTTTTGAACTGCTTTAGTATATCACAGAGATTGATAACTATAAGTGTGCAAGTAAAAAAAAAAAAAAGGTTGATAAAATAATTTTGAGAATTATTTCTATCAGGCTCAGCTTAATATAAATGGTAATATGGCTGCTTGAGTATATGGCTTATTTCATTAATCAAACTAATTTGACCAGCTAATATATTTCCTTCTTTAAACATGATGATAGTTAATTATTACTAATTATGACAATTTCCAATGCATTTTTTAGCAACGCAAAATTGAAACCAATATTTAAGTTTTTTGATATTTTATAAGAGTAATGCGGTTGAGTCATTTCATGTCAAATCAACAAGAATCTGACAATGACCGACACAGATTTTTTCCAAATTTGGTACACTTATAGAGCTTCATGATAGAAATTGAACAATACACATTTCTAGGTCAAAGGGCCTCCGAGATATAACCCTTTGGCCCTTGCCAAAAAGTTGAATTTTGGAAAATAGTCACAAAGTTTAAATATCAATATCTCAGTTGTTTTTTCACTCACAAAGCTAAACTATATATCATTTTTAAAGCACTTGGATAGATCTAAAATCTGATGTATTTATTTTTTTGTTTAACGGTCAAATAAGATAATTTGACTAACTTTTGACCTTTAATTTCTCAAAAAGCATATCTTTTAATATTTTTTAAAAAATTTACAAATTTGTCTGCCTTGTGGCAAATTATATACCAAATTTTGTGGTGGACTTCTGACTGTGGTCTGAGTTACAAGGGTTTTACCGAGTTGGGCCAAACTCAAAATGGATTTTGATATTTGCCATGATATGCTAACATTTCCATATCTCCCAATATGGTCAAGTTGTATATCTTTAGAAAGCTCTTTGAATGCTGATTAATGTTCACATAAGAACTATGATCATAAAATAAACAGAATTTGTGTTGTTCGTGGTTAAATGTTGACAAATTCAGTCGAAAATAAACAACCTTATCTTTAGTTTTGCTTATATTTTTATTATACAACAAATAGATTTTTATATAAAAAAGTGACATAAAGTCACTTAGTCTCCAGACTGTAAAGATATTGGTGGTTTTTTGTAGTAGTTGGGACTCCTCACCAATACAGGAAAACCAAAACAGTTGTGGTAAGTAATTTTTTTCTTAATAAGGTTTTTTTTTTTTTTTTTTTTTATGTTGGTGTAATGAGACAACATACTTATTACTGATAAATCCTCAGTGGGTGAAAGTTATTTACTGTAAAACAATATCTTTTGAAATATTTTATAATTTTGTTTTTATTTCACACTACTGGTATAAATAATCATGTAAACTTTTGTTTCTAGAATATAGTATCAAAGAAAATTAAACTGATTTTGACTAAAATTTCATATCAAGAATCTACCAGTGAAGAAGAGCACAAAAGATCTGATGAAAGTGAAATTATTACACAATTAAAAGAAAAGTTTGAAGCTTGTGAAAAGAGTTCCCAACAAGTACTAATTTTGACAATATTTCTAAAAAGGTGGAGTATCCAAAGAATTCAAATGGAATTTGGTACCACAATATACAAGCCAAAATCTTTTAAATGAACAAGTAATATTAACTTACCAAATCTGAAATAAATCTGTTGGTGATGGTCAGACCCTTGTTGATTTGACATGGAATGACTCAATTGCAGAGTTACTATCTTTATTTACAAGTTAAAAATAAATTTAAAACATAAATAAATTACATAAATTAGACTTGTCAAGTTTTAAATAAGATAATATTTCAAGTATGCTATCAAAATTCCAACACAAATATATGAATTACCTATCGTCATGATTTTTTTTCTTGGAACAGACTCCCAAGAAGATGCTTCCCCCATCACTACAATTTTAACCTCTTCAAGTCTAGGGTAAACCATTATCTATCCTCCATATCATCATAGTCTGCACTTACTTCCTCTATATATGCCCATAGAACATCATTCAGTAACCCTGTATGTTAAGTGGCTCGTAGGCCCTTGTATTTGGTGAACATTTAGTTAAAAAAATATATAAGTAAATAGTGAGAAGTGATACACACAAAACAATAAATGTAAATACACCTATGTTGATTTCTGAGATAAAAACAGTCTCCATTCTTTAACATTCTCCTCTTTAGTGAATAATTATGGGATTTTATTTAGCCAATTACATAAAATTCTATTTCTACAATGTCACCAAAATAGTCTACAGCAGGGTTTCCCAACCAGGGTGATATCGCCCTCTGATGGGCAATGTAGGATTTTAAAAGGTATTTCAACATATGCTACCCCCACCCTGAAATGCAAAGAATCTGTATTAAAAAAAAAAACAATAACATTCTGAGATAAGATATAAATATCCCTCACCAACAAGGAATATTTTGATATTTTCTATATAGTTGTTAATGATCGAATTTGCTTTCATTTGTTCTTTAATACAGTAGTAACAGCAGCAGCTGCTTATAAGTTAGCATTATTTGTTACCTCACTTAGGTATATTTTCAACATCATAAAATCAGTTTATGAACCAGTAAACTTTTACCAAACAATTTTGGTATGTTTTTGAATATTTACTATACAGGTGGACGATGACGCAAAAAATATCAGGAATCCCTGGTCTACAGTATTGAAATATGCAAGTCATCTCCATTTAGCAGTCACTTCTTGTATTATAGAAAAATGTTACACACACACAGAGAAAATAAAAGTGCAACACCCTGAAGCATGATGCTGATTTTCACCTGGTTACAGTATATGCATGCTCAGAGGTAGTAGATATTTTGATAAAATTTTCAAAGTCTTCAGCCATTTTATGATAGTAATACTTATACCAGTGCACTTTCTGTGTCTGAGCTTTAGATGGTAATGTATGCTCTGAGAATTGTAACAATTTACAGTAATGATATGCCCTGGTTCATTTCCAATGTTAAAAAAAATTAAAATTCAATATTAAACACTGGCAAAGGTTGCGGGAAAATTTTGTGATATATTTAAAAAAAAAAAAAAAAAAAAAACATTTATTGTTCCTAAATATCAATTAAATAAAAAATATATTTATATATAAAAATATTTTTTGTCATTCTATATATATATATATATATATATATATATATATATGGCCTTAAGATTGCGTTCAAGCATGAAACAGTTGCTGCTTGGTGTTGACAATTCACTCAATGTGATGTCATTTACAATAGTCAAACTGAATTCTCATCTGATTTTTTATACACACTTCAGTATATGATCTATGGGGAAAGATACCCTATGTTGGCTTCTCTTGTATTATGATGGCTTTCTTGTTGATATTGTTCAACAAAACTTGTTTAAAGGAATTCTTGCTGCCTAAATACACCCTTTATACACATACACATTGCATTTTATATATGTGATTATATTCATACATATTACGTTTCAGTATTGCTCTTGCTAATAAAATATTAAAATGATACAAAGTTCTTTGCAATGTATAATATTTGAACAATGATATTTATAATTTGTTGCAAACATCAATAAACTTTATAACTTTTAATCTGAAATAATTTACTGTATAGAAGTTGATATCAAAACTGATTACCTTTTTATTCAGTTTGTCTGGTAAAGAGGTAAGTTCCTTGACAGGGCTGGTAGATCTGGAAGTTCTTGGTTTCATTTCAGGTCCATTTTTGGTAGGACTCATGCTTCGAGACATTGGATCACTTTGGATAAGTTTTTGAAGACTGGCAGCTTGATCACGATAATAATTTCTATCTTCTTCCAAAGTTTTAATCAGAGTATCAACTTTTGTTGGAATTTTACCTTTTTTTGATGTTACTCCTCGGTGCTTAAGGCGTTCATTCTCTAGCACTAATTCCTTTTCTGGGAAATGTAAAAAAAAAAAAATTAACAAGTTTTTTACTTAAATATTTAAGTATATTAATTCTTCTATAAACTCTTGTTAACAATGACTCAAAATCTAGTTTTCTCTTATCTAGAGTTTATCATTCATAATGCATATAGTTTCCTTCAGTCATTTAAATCTAAGAAGAAACTAAAATAAACAAAAAAAAATGTAGCAATCTTTGTTGTGTTGTATATAGCTGTTGATAACCATTTCTTGTTATATCTCAATACATAAAGTTATAATCATATACTGAATTTATTTAATGTGATCAAAGATTATCATTTTTTTTTGTCACTTATTCTGGGAAACACGTTTAACATTTATGTTTATAAATGAAAGAAATTACTTTGCTTTAGGCTCATGTTCTTTTCTCCCTAAATTGAAAGCAAAATATAATTTTTTTGATGAGTCATTGTCATTTATTAATTTTCCAGCTAATATTTCATTTTAATTTCAGTTGTTTTTTATAATAACATTTCGACCATCATTCTATGGCTGTAATATAATACTCTTGGAAAAGGTATGAATCCTCTTCTCCCCCTAGCTATGGGTAAATAGCAGGACAGACTGGGTTCAACTGGTCTACAGGAGAAAGAAATGGCAACCTACTGCAGGGAAAAAATCTGCCACATCAGTCATATATCGAAAGATATATGATCATCTAAGTGTGTATCACGTATGGCACATAACTGAATATAATAACTAATGTGAATCAAAAATAAAGAATAAGCCTTTTCCAAGACTCAAACTTGTATTCCTTTTTCTTGGAAAGCCTGTCTTAATATGATAGCTGCCTTACTTAATTAGACCACAGTGTCTTTCAGCTGGCAGTCATTCAAATCTAACTATACAGCTATTCTTTTTCTTTCTGGTTATATTCCGTGTTAAGGGAATAACTACTTAACACCAGGTGGATAATAGAAGAAAGGTTTATTGTACACAACCAGTACAATATGAAATATGGTACAGTTATACACACAGGTCAATCTAGTAGTGAGTGCGACTAATTGGAAGGTCGGACGTGTTTGCGTCATCTCTCTCTCACTCTTCCTTGAGTCTGTCGTAGACAGTTGACTTTATAGGTACTTACTACCTATAGTGTAATCATTCATGGGGGTGACTGCTTATTCCATTACATGATTCCTTCACCACTTGATGCATCACATACACTAGTTGTATGAGCAGTAATATTATTTTTTTTAAAGACATACTAGTTGAAAATTTAATACTAATTTCAAGTAAAATCACTTCCAAGTCTTGACTATGAAAACATTTTCATATTTTATTCCCAGAAGACAGGAAATGATAAATGATGTGTGGTTGTCACTTTTCCAACTGCAAAAGATGGGGGGGGGTTGCAATCTCTGATGCTAGAGGCATCTGAAAAGTACAAAGAGAAACTGAAAAATTTGGGGTTAAACATGGACCTCTGTGCCCATAAAAAAATGGAGTGTCAAGAGGATGGTTTTTGCCATAACAGCGCTTTTATTTTAACTACCTTCACTCTTCAGCAATGTTTACTTTAAAAAGTGATAGAATAGGAATAATTTTTAATACTGATGTGAAGTGGAAGTTAAGCACTAGTCAGTCGCTAAGCTTGTCTTTGTCCTACGTTATTCTCAGTGACAAGTTATATAGGCTTTCTCTTGTACTTATGCAAATTAGGCATATTAATTTGCCAGTATCACTACATCTCCCTGAAACGCATAGGTTTTATACCTCTAGTAGTTCTTGTACTTCTTCTTGTGATAGTTTCATTACTTTGCTCTACTCTCTCTCCTGAATTTCTTTCTCTGGGAGACCTAGATCTGTCCCGCGCTAAGTTGTAATCATAGGCATCTTCTTGCATTATTTGATCTTCGTCCGAAGTTTCAAACTCATTCTGTCCCACTTGATCCCACATTATTTCGTCTTCTGATGTTTCATTCTGTAATGGTTGTTCTAATAAATCATTAACGGACAGAATCGTAGACATTTCTTCATCATTTTGCTCTTCATATTCACCCTGGGTCCTTATTCGATTTGCATGGGCTAATACACTGTTGCCATTTTCTCTATATATTATAGCTGTATTGTGGCCTTTTTAGCATGATAAATTCTGTCCTTTCCGGATTTGCTTCTTTGTTCTTTTTGTACCACATTTTTTCATTTGTGGAATACGACATTGTTAGCAGAGCTCTAATTTGTCTTCCCATTAAAGCTGATGGGCTTTCTAGTCTTTTAGTGTGTGGTATTGTGCGATAACTTAAAAGCAGCCTCGGTAGAAAAACTTCTACTTTTTCTTTTTGCTGAGAGCATGCTTTTAGTCCCATTTTTACGGTCTGCACCATTCTTTCCGCTAACCCATTCGACTGAGGGTGATATGGGAGTGTCTTATACAGTTTACATCCTATTTTTTCTAACCATAAATTAAGATCTTCAGCACAAAATTCTGGTGCGTTGTCAGATACCAGGGTTTTTGGTATGCCGTTTCTGGAAAATATGACCCTTAGAATCTGTTTTATCGCAGAACTTTTCTTGTCTGGCACCCGGATTATTTCAGGCCATCCTGAAAAAGAGTCTACTACAATTAATAAGAGTCCCACTCCAGTAATATACGCATGATCCATATGCACCCGACTCCATGGCTCCACTTCTCTGGGCCACGAATGTAAAGTAGTCTGTCTTAATTCTTTACATTTTTTGCACCTTTTTATATATTCTTCGACCTCTCTTGAATATCCCGGCCACCTTGCTTCTAATTTTATCCTTTTTTGTGTGGCCACTACTCCACAGTGTATATCATCATGTACACTTTTTATTACCAATTTTCTTTGTGTTTCTAGGGGAACTACCAGATCCCCATTACAAATCACTCCATGTTCTATTGTTAATTTCTGTCTTATTTCTTTGTAGGGTCTTTCCACCCTAGAACAATTTCCCCATGAGTTTTTTCTTATTCTTGATATTATCCTACTTAGTACTGGATCATGTCTAGTTTCTGCAGCCATTCTATCTAAAGACAAAACATCAGTCTCTACCCAGTGTAACAATGCATCTTCAAATTCTTCTTCTGTTTTATCTTTTGACTCCTTGTAAAATCGCAATCTTGATAGTGCATCTGTGTGTGGAATTGAATTTCTTTTGACATATTCTATATCAAAGTCAAATGCCATCAATCTTATTGCCCATCTTAGTATCCTCGATGTCGTGACTTTGGGTAATTCTTTCCTTGGGTTAAATATAAACTCTAATGGTCTATGATCACTTCTTAACAGACATTTTTTCCCAATTAAAAATTGTCGGGCTCTAGTAGTTGTCCAATGCTTCTTTCTCTATATTTGAATAATTAAATTCGGTGTTCATTAGTCTTCTTGATAAATACATTATCGGATGTCCTTCTTGTGATAATATTCCTGATATTGAATGTTCGCTTGCATCTGTGGTTAACATAATGTCCTTTTTTGGATCAAACATTTTCACTACTGGTTTCTTTGCCATAATTACTTTTAATCTATCAAAAGCTTTTTGTTGTTCCTCTGACCAAATAAATTCAACATTCTTTTTTCTTAAATTTGCAAACGGTTCAGACAAGTTCATGTATTTTGGTAAATATCGCCTGTAAAAATTCACCAATCCCAAAAAAGACTCCAATTCTTTTTTATTTGTAGGTGTAGCTACTTTTAGTATTTTTTCTATCAAGTCTTGGTCTGGTGATATACCTTCTTTTGAAATGGAAAGATAAAAAGATATTTTACTACAATTGCTTACACATTTTTCCTCATTTATTGTCATTCCAGCATTTCTTAATCTATTCAAGATTATGTCGGTTTTCTTTTTTAATTCATTTTCATTAGTAGCTCCTATGCATATATCATCTTGGTAACAAATCATATTTTTCATATTTTCTAAAACCTGTTCGATGACTCTTTGAAATATGGCGCTTGCAGTTTTTATTCCATATGGCATCCTTTTCCATCTTAGTAACCCTAATGGCGTATTTATCGTGGTTACTTCTTTGAAGTTATCGTCTATTGGTATTTGGCAGTATGCCGTTTTTAAATCTATTTTTGTAAAAATGCTCATTCCTGCCAGTGCATATAGGATATGAATCCAAACAAACTTTGTGATTTACACCTATTTTGTAATCTCCACAAATACGTAAATCACCATCTGTCTTCCTCAAAACTACAATGGGTGATGCCCACTTGCTACCCCCAGGGGGAACATGTTCAAGAAGGTCTTGTTCTATTAATTTTCGTAGTTTTGTTACTACTAATGGCAACAAATGTACTGGTAATTTTCGTGCCTTATAATAAGAGGGGGAGACATTTTCTTTTAATTTTAAACTTGCTTTATAGTTTTTTAACTTTCTGGTTTTTTCCATTTTTATCTCACTAATTAATTTGGTAGAATTTATGTTAAGCACATCATTTCCAAGAAGTCCGTGGTTCTTTTTACAACTTGTGACAATTATAGGTATTACTTCAAATTTATCTTCTAATTCCAAGGAACCTTCAAAGTATCCTAAAGTTTTTATGACCGACCCATCAAATTGGCGGAGTTGTAAACTGCTCTTTCATAAAGGTGGCTTTCCAATGCGTTCCCCCAAATTTTTGGTATCAGCGTTACTTCACTCCCAGTATCAATTTGCATATCTAAATTGCAGTTGATTTTAACCTTTAGTATAATGTCTTTTTTCTTTTGTTCAATTTTTTTCTATATTCTTATTTTTGAGATTGGTTTCGTTTTCTTCAACTCTTTCAACATTTTTCTTTTTGAATTTGCATACTGCTTGAAAGTGGTTCTTTTTTAAGCAATTTGTACAGGGTTTTCCAAAAGCTGGGCATTTTTCCCTTTTTATATCGTGTTCACGTCCAATACGAACATTTTCTTATCTTTTTTAACATGTACATATCAGCAAATATTTGTTCGCTGGGTTGACTTTTATGATGGTTGTATTTCTGTATTAATTCTTGTTGCTGTATAAAGTTAATGCATGTATTTAAAAACATATTTCCTATTTGTAGTTGTTCCATTATTTTATATCGGTGTGATGCATTTTCCATACCTTCAATTAACCTTAATTGAATCAAGTCCTCTTCAATAGTCTGTTCGTCTTGTCCAAGTTTTTCAAATTCACAATATCTACTCGCATTTCGTAGACGGTGTAGATATTTTATAATTGGTTCATCAATTTCTTGTTTCATTGACATGAACTTCGTTCTTTCTGCCACTACCAGCCTTTTCTTGGGTCTCATATTTCTCCTTATAATCTGACATTTTTTCGAAAGTCAGGTCTTCCAAGTTTGTGGGATATGCCATGGTGGAGATTTTCATTATCACCTCGCATCCAGCTGTAGCCAAAAATAAATCCGTAATTTCATTTTCACCTCCCTTCTCCTTGTTGTCTTTCAACTTTTTACTGCACTGGCAGAAAAACAGAGAATCCATGCATCCATGAAATCTGAATCCATGAAATCTGACAAATGAGATCCTATTGGTGACGCCACTGATGTGAAGTCGAAGTTTAGCACTAAGTCAGTCGCTAAGCTTGTCTTCGTCCCACGTTATTCTCAGTGACGAATTATATAGGCTTTCTCTTGTACTTATGCAAATTAGGCATATTAATTTGCCAGTATCACTACAAATACTTTTCTTGTCAGTTCTCAAGAACAGAGAAAAATGTATAAATTCACTTTCATATATTTGGATTTTATTACAATTCTAATCATCACTTTTTTAAAACAATAGACATTGCCGAAGAGTTAAAGGTAGTTAAAGTAAGAGTTGTCATGAGAAAACCATCCTTTTCATATTTTATGTTTTTGTGAGTATGAAGATCCATGTTTACCAATTTTTCTTATTAATCCCCTGTACATGTGGGATTCCCATTTTGAACACATCTTTGTACTATATTCTGTTCAAGTGGGCATGTGGACATATAATCACTTTCAAAATTAAAGAGTGCTTCTTAACCCATTAACTGCAATGATGGGAAGTTCTATCATTCAATTGCAAATTAAAGAAATTTTCATTGCAAATGACAGAAATTTCCATCACTGCAATTCTGTAGTTCAACTTCAAATGACAGAATTTTCTGCTGCAGTTTATGAATTCAGAAAGAAATACAAAATTAATCATCAGTTGAAAATGTTCCCTGCCAGAAAAAAAGAATATGCAACAAAATTTGGTTCAAATGATACTTTCTTTCCAAGTTTTGCTAATTGAGAATTTTTATAGGGCTTTGAAATTATCAAATAAAATTTAGAAAACATTATCTCCCAAACAAATCAATGGAAATCCACTGAGTTCATTGATTCTAATTTTATTAGTTACATTTAGGTATCATAATTTTTATTATTTTTTTCTTTAGAAAAAGTGTATCTTGAAAATTATTTTCTAAAAATTTAAATGTTAAGATGTTATTTTTCTACCAACTTGGAAGATATCTTCAGATAGTCAACAGTGATAAATTTGAAAATTAAGGTTTGTTGAATGAGAGTAATAAACTCAAACATAAAAGCTTCAATTAGCAAACAAAAGAAAAAAAGAACATAACAGGCCCAGTCATCAATATTTTAACTTCCAGCATCATTCACAGGATAAAGCCAAAAAAATAACATCACATCAATACAAAACAATTATTTTAACTTGATACATGTTGCATTTTGAAAAATGTGTATAGGTTCAAATATAGTAGCTTCTTCCAATTTCAACAACCAAATAACAATGTTTCTTAGAAATAGATAAAATATATTCCTGTGTTCATATTCTTCACTAAATATTATTTATTTGTTGAACCCCAAATAGTCATAATATTTCAGTTTGGTGGTCTATAATTGGAAAATCATTAATATTACAAATTATAAGACATATTTCCCTTGATTTATTCATTTTTACTGATTTTGCTTCTTTTTGTTTGTTCAAGATATACAGGTAAGAATACATGTTACTATCTTGTCATTTAGGTAAGGTTTTCGTGCACTACAAATCTTTTAATTCAGACTAGAGAGCTATTTAACACTCACCATTGGCCATTAATTTATTGACTTTATGTGTGAGCCTTCGTTTCTCTTCCTGAACTTTGTCCAGCAGAGCTTCCAGCCTCTTGAAAGATGTTGCCTTGTTCTTCAGTTCCTTTAGATCCTGCAGCAAATCTTCCTTCTCCTGAAAAACCATAAAAGACATCACTGACTGTAGACAACAGAATTGTATTCATCAATAATGCACAATCAAATCATTTTTTTTTTACTTCGGGGCACACTTAGAATAACAAAAACTCTGGGGCACACTTTAAAATTTAATAAAGAAAAATTAGTAATGAAATTTGAAAATAAAGAAGTCTCCTAAAATAAGCATTTATTTTTAGGACATTATTTGTGTCTCCAGCTTTTTAAAAAAAGATTTTTTTTAATATAAAAATCATTCATAAACCTTCTGTTAACCTGTGCTTAGTCTTCAGAGCACAGATGCACTGTTTGAGAAACGCTGTTATATACAATATGTTAGTTATTTTCAATGCCCTTATATTTTTAAATGCCAAAAAAAATGTATTGCATTATTAAAAGAACTAAAATATGCAACCACTATGTCCCTAGTTTTGTGAATATCTTACTATACAGAATGCAAGAATTAATTAGTCTGTATAGAATTATGATTTTTTTAACCCTTTCATTGTATAATTAAATTTCATGGTCATTCCCATAATGATGTTGAATTAAAAAATATATTTGCTTCTCACAGCATAAGGAGAGTTTTTTTTTTTTAAAGCTGTGGGGTAAATCCACTTTCTGCAGTTAATGATAAAATTTTGAGCAGATATATCAGATTTCCACAGCAAAAGGGTTAATACCATGTCCTTTTAGGATGTAGATTCACCACAATCTATTTCTTTATTATTTGTGAATTGTCTTTTTGGAAAAGATAGTGGAGTGGTTTTCCATTACCCATTGCACATTTTGAATTCAGAGTTATTTTTCTCCTAGACTGGTTGCCACCCAAGGCTCAAGAACCCAGTCTATACTGCTATTTAGCTTATAGTTGGTGGTGGGGAGAAGAGATGGATCATACTTTTTGTGTGAAAATAAATGCAATAGATTATGTGGGAATTTGAACTTGGTTTGTCAATTCAATTTTCTATACCGATAACCATTATGAATAATAATTCTAAACAAAAGTCATACTCATGAAGTCTCTGGATAACAGAGAGCTATGAGGTTGATGCAAATATTCCCAATACTACCTTTTACCCAACGTGAGGGACATCTTAGAAGTGGCATTAATTACTCAGCTCTTTATTGTTTATGCAGTCAACTTTAGTACATAGTTTACCAACTCTAGAACAGTTGGTTCCACCTTAACAGAAACTAGTATAAGTTAACATTGAAACATTTGTTTTTCTTGTTTAAATCAGAGAAAAATAATTGGCAAAGAAACATGAATTTATTATGCATGAATAAAATGGCCATTAGGTTTTAGAACAAGCTTGACCTTCTCAACCTTAATGGAATCTTCTAGGAGGAGAAAAATATTATTCTGTGTTTGTTGGTATCCAAAGGAATTCTTTCTCCCTAATTGCTAGAACCTGGACAAACTTACTATGCAAGGCTACAGTGAGCAATTGGCTTGTTTGAATGATGCATTAGAAGAAAAATAATGAAATTGACTGATGATTTAGATGCATGTTTGCATCCAATAAATGCAATGTAGTGAACAATTATAGAGCAGGGATAGAAAATTCTTCCATATGCAATGCATTCTTCAGACAGTCACTCATTTTACTCCAGGCAATACTCCTTATCTAGTCAGCAGTTCCCAAAATTTCAATATATTAAAAATTTTATGAAGAATTACTTCAATCAAAGCAATACTCTTTTATAATACAATATGCAGTTTACCTAAAAGATGGCATAAGGCCAGGGAAAATATTTTGATGTCTGAATAAGGATGTTATGAATTTAAAGAAATACAAGATTTTATAAAAAGAATGTCTGGAAGCTTTGGCATCAACTTAAAATTTTAAAAAAAGTGTGTGTATATATATATATATATATATATATATATATATATATATATATATATATATAACACAGGTATATTGTTTTCTTTATCTTTAAATAAAAGAAGGAAAGAGTAATGGATATCTTTAAGGTACTTACAGATTTGAGACGGGATACAGTATTATCCATTTCTTCAAGGTGTTGACGAGACTTATACAATTCATTCTGAAAAGAAATAATTGAATGAAGAATGAAATATTTTAAAATGTTTATATAATTTATAATAATCTCAAAATTCTCATTGTATAAAATGCATAGAAATTAAAATTAAATCCTCTATAGTGTCACCTGATAAAAAGAAGAATATTTTAATCAAGCCACTTTTATACAGAATATTTGTAGTTTAAAATAATAAAAACTAAATATTAGATACAAAAAATCTAATATACAAAAATAAAAAAATATAAAATTACATTTTACATTATATGAAAATAATACAATCATTACTTCATGATCTATTTCAATTTAACTGTTTTCTTATATCATTAAAAACAAACTGTTGGTGTTTTAAATTGTACAAATTAAAGTTAATACTATTTTTGCAGCAGTACAAAATTTTATTAACAATAAAAACAGATATGTGGAACAAATGTTCAGCTATTACCAAACCTGTTGCATTCACACGCATACAAATTGCCCACCTTGCCCTTATAAATATTGGACAATTTGCATAGGTGTGTGAATACAACAGATTCAGTAATAGCTGAATATTTGATAAAAACCAGCACTGTGCCCGGTTTTATAACCAAGATTTTCTCAGTACTGAATAAGACTAATTCAGGGTTTCATTTGAAAGTGATGGAATATGTTTACATTAAGCCCTACCAGCCTTCCACTGTAAGCAGAAGGAGTGGTTACTTAAAGGTAATTAGCCTTATATTTTCTTTTATATAATATTTGGTGTTGGGGTTTCATTTTTAGTCATTGTGTACATTTTTGTCATTGATCTTGGCTCTGATGAGAGAAGACCAATAAACTTGTTTAGCTGTCTTTTTTTATTTCGATATTACCATTTTACAGTCACTTTTTTGTTACCCCCACCTTTTATGTTATAAATTTTCTTGTTTTAACATCTGTTTTTATTGCACTAATAAAAGTAATACTAGCAATTCTATCAGTAAAAGTTCTATTTACAGTTGTATAATTCTAAACACTCATTAAGAACTATTAACTCTTTCATAGACCTCTTGTAAATACACATTTGAGGGCATTTGTTCAAAGAAAAAAAACAAAGAAAATATATATTGATTTGAATCTTTGCTTAGAATGACTGCAAAACACTTGCCCCTTCCCTTTTATAGGCAAAAAACACACAAATGCATGCTGGGAATTTTTTCTTAGCCAATAAAATAGACTGGTTTGCGGTAGAAGTTAGAACACTGTTTGCTTGTCTGAACTTGTTTTAGTGTGTCAACACAAATTTTTAGTTTGTGAACATTTTTGCATTATTACTGTTAATTTGCCTTTCATATATTGTTTGCTTGCTTCTCTTTTTATTGCAAATTTTGTCAATTCTATTTGTTGGATAGCTCTTATTTATTTTGCATTTGACCATGGCTAATCACACCACAGGTTATCAGCCCAGGAATAAAATTTTTCCATGGTGACAAATCAAAATATGAACTATGACTGGTAAAATTTTTGGGCTACATGCAAATCCAAAACTTACACAAAACAATCTTGGCACCATTTGATCGTCCAAGTGACAAAGAGTACTGTGGGGAGAATGCAAATGCTGAATTAATTCAATTTTTTGAAGATCAGTCTGCCTTTTATGTGAAAAGTCCCTGACTATGACAGAAAAGCACCACAAATTTTGAGAGCGCACTATTTATCAAAAGGTAAACCAAAAATAATTTCCTTGTATACTGAATTAGCCTCCCTATGCAAAGCAAGTGCCAAAACTATTGCTGATTATATTATTAAAGCAGAAAACATGGCCACTTTATTAAAAAGGTCAAGGCAAGTAATTAGCAATGGTTGCTAATAGCCATGGCCCTAAAAGGCCTCCCATCCAATTTCAAGCCATTTATAACTGTTATTACTGAGAAAGACAAGCTATAACATTTAGTGAATTCAAAGTAGCATTGTGAAGCTTCGAAGAAACTGAAAAAATGATTCAGGAGAATAACAGTGAAAATACTGTAATGACTCTTCAAATGCCAAAACCACACACTAATGTTCCTACCTGTTTTACTTGTGGTAAACTTGGGCATAAAAGCCCTGATTGCTAAAGTAAATTTCAGAATTACCCAGTAAATAATTCCCCCTCAAAAAGTTATAATTCCAATCTACTGAACAAAAATATTATCTGCCATGTTTGTCGCAAACCAGGACATAAAAGTACCAAGTGTAGAAATAAAAAAGAAAGCTCATTCTGTAAAAATGTGGAACCTGTTTCAGAAAATGAATATTCATTTCTGTTTTCAATTGGACTAGATACTATTTCCAACAAAAACGATTTATTTGTCGATTGTAGAGCCACTACACATGTTATTATGGATGAATTCAAATTTCTTACTTTCAGTAATTTGTTTGTTTGTTTTACGGCATATTAACCTCAATGGGTCATTTAATGCCAACAACTTTTTTTTTCCTGGTAATATTTTTTTGTCAAAAATCTATTTCTGGTAATTTTTTTTTTTTTTTTTCAAAAATGTATAGCTGGTAATATTATTTTAAAAAATGTATAACTAGTAATGTTTTTTTTTTTTTTTTCCCAAAAATTTATTTCTGGTAATAATTTTTTTACATGGTATTTCTGGTATTAAAACCCATTTTTACACATTCATAATGCTTTTTACCTCAGTTTCGGGGTTAACTATTTGCCCATAGCTGGGACCCTAACAGGTGCTACCACCTCAGGTCAGGGTGGACCTGGGAACACCAGCAATTAAAAGGTGGTTCCATGCTCCTCAAAGCCTCCTGATCAGAGGCCTTGCTGTTGGACATAGTTTATCATCTTACCCAGGACGTGGATGTAGTTTATCATCATAGCCACAATGGACTTTCAGTAATGATTTTAATCCAGAATATCATCATAATGAACTGGCAGATGGCAGTCAAACCAGTAATATTTTTTTAAAAAGAGGTGATGCTCAAGTAACTATAATGGACACGGAAATATGCGAGGTTGCATTTTAAAGGATGCTCTATACACCTCTACATTCAAACAAAGTATATTCTTGGTACAAGAAAAATGGGGATTCTGTAAAATTTGGCCATAAATACTTGGAACTTACCAACTGAAATGGTGTAAAATTTGACATAAAAAGCTACCAAAGTTTTTGTAGTCGTATTCTATTATGACTGCTGCATATATTATAAATTGTTGTTACAGTCAAAGAACTGAAAAAACTACATTTGAAATATTCACAGGTTACAAACCTAACCTCGCCAATATTGCATACATTTGGCACAATTTATTATGCCTATATACAAGACAGAAAGAAATTGGATACTAAAGGTGAAAAAAGCAATTTTTATAGGCTACGATAAATCAAGTCCTGCCTATTTATACCTGAAACTAAGAACATCAAAAGTGTAAAATTTAGTAAAAACTTTGAAAATCCTACTACATCTAACAATTTTTTACTTCTGGTTGAAGAAAATGATGCAATACTTCCCTACTATTTTCAAAATAAACCTTGTGGGGAGGAAAAACAAGAAAGCAAAAGTACACAGTCACCAAGTCTAAGCGATAATACAGGAGATAATCCTAGTTCAGAAATCCTCAACAGATGATATCCAAGCAGGTTACAAAAA
The DNA here is from genome assembly GCA_903632075.3 of Acanthosepion pharaonis. NCBI lineage: Eukaryota > Metazoa > Mollusca > Cephalopoda > Sepiida > Sepiidae > Acanthosepion > Acanthosepion pharaonis. The sequence goes on along the minus strand of CAHIKZ030004896.1, from coordinate 6,010,917 downwards.
ATACCTGAATATCTAAGATTATGTTAAGAATTTGGACAACACAGTAAATCCGACTATAGACTATTGCTGTTGGGTAAAGAATATACCCACTAATTATAATGACTATAAAATGGTGATATGCCATGGACAAAGAAATAACTGCTCTAAACATAAACAATACATATGAATTGACTAAACTCCCATCTGGTAAAACTGTTGTAGGCAGTCCAGTAGGTCGACACTATTAAAACTAATAATACTAGTAATGAACAGTTCAAAGCTAGATTTGTTACAAAGAGTTACTTGCAAAAACCTGGAATAGATTATGAAACTTTCTCTACTACAGCAGGTTTATCATCTGTAAGGACTTTAATGCAATTAGCTATTCAACGTAATTTATTTCTCCAACAAATAAATGTAAAAACGGCATTTTTAAATGCACTGATAGACTGCAAAATATATGTTCAACAACCCAAAGGTTATTCCATTACTAACAAAAACAATGACAAGCTTGTATGGCAGCTAAAAAAATCCTTATATGGACTTAAACAAAGTGGATGAAATAATATTCAAGTTCTACACACTTAGTTAATTGATCAAGGTTTCTCTCAATCCTTGGCAGACTTTTGTTATTTACACAGGGAACATTTCAAATGCAATACTGATTATGATAGTTTGAGTTTATGATATACTCATTGCTGCAAGTTGCAATTCTGTGTTAATTAATGTAAAAACACATTTAAATGAAAAAATAAAGACAAAAAAACTTTGAAATAAATATTAAAAAAAAATTAAAATATTAAAAAAACATTTTTTGTTATATATGTAAATTATATATATTCAAATGTTTACATGTATTTTGTTTGTATTTATTGGCCCCATAGAAAGGTGGGGGATTTAGGGCAGGTAAATATGAGTGTACTCATCCATTAGATTGGGGTGATTTCAATCTTTGCTAAGAATGACTGCAAAGCACTTGGCCCTCCCCTTTTATAGGCAGAAGCACACAAATGCATGCTGGAATTTTTTTCTTAGCCAATAAAATAGGCAGGTTTTCAGTTTGACCTAACTCCATCCAATCTGCCTTGTCTAGAAGTTAGAATGCTACGTTTGCTTGTCTAGACTTGCTTTTGTGTGTTGACGCCAATTCTTAGTTTGTGAACATTTTTGCCTTATCAATGTTAATTTGCCTCGCATATATTGTTTGCTTGCTTCATATTATTTTTTGCCCTGTTCCTTTTTCTTTCAAACTTTGTCAATTCTGTTTGTTGAACAGCTTTATTTATTTTGCATTTGACAATGGCTATGCACCCCAAAATATATATCAGTAATGGTTAACTAAAAGGGATGATCACAAAAGTTCTATGAAAATCAGTAAAGAGAACAATAATAAATTATAAAGAATTATTTTTATGAAAGGTAAGAACAGTAGTTCAGATGAAGAATCTATTTATTAATATTTGCACACAGCTATCTTATGTGTTCAGATGGATTCTAAACTTACCCAAATACATAGTCTCTATTATCACAAATTAACTTACTACTCACAGATCTATTAATGATTCTGTTGGAAAAACAGTGTTATGTAGTGATCATAAATAAACTCAAACTTTCAAGATTTAAATTTAGCATGTAAATTGAAGAAAGGGTTCAATACATAATTCACATAAGATTACCGGATATGACAAAGAACTGAAAATGTCAAGGAATGCAATGGTTGAAACATCCTGACTATAAGAACTAAGATGAGGATACTCATCTGGAGAAATTACTGTATAACAATACAAAAATAAAGTGTGGAATTTTCACAGGTCCTTTTAGTTCTAACAACTTTACCTTAGCAACATTCATTTCAGTATCGGCTGTTTGCACCACAAAATCTTTGTCACTCTGCAAAAGTTTAGCTTTACGATCAACACTCTTCAATTGACGTTCTAGGTCAGCATTTTTGACATTCAGCTTGATTACTTCATCTTGCAATTCTTCCTTCTTTACCGTGCACTCCTGCAGACGCAGCTGCATTGACCGGTTTTGTTGTTGGAGAATATCCACCTATGGATAAGAAATAAATTTAAAAAAACACTTAACAGTAAAAGTATGAAATCACTAATTCTTCTTTGAATCAAAAGAGGAATTATGTACTTGAAATATCTAATTTTAATTTCACTAAATACATAAAAGAAATTAAAATACATAAGGAGGCAATAAATTACAGTAAAAAAAAAAAAAGAATCACTTTTATTTTTGTTCCTCAGCTGTGTTGAATGGTAATTGTAAAATTAGCTGTTTCCATACAGGAAACATTTGGCATTCAATAAGTGTTACTGTCAGTTGAAAATTTATTTTCTTGAAACAGTCTCTCAGGAATTTCAGATGTCTCAAGTCAATTAAATGCTATCACTTTTTCTCATATTGATGGGAGTTTCCTTCCAAGCTTTTTCTTTAGGTTAATGTGTATAGTCAATTGCTGGATTATACAGGGTTTATCAAAAATACTTTTACAAAATTTGGGGGCAGGTTCCTCACACTAAACAAGGACAAAAGTCCATATAAACATATGTCCACAAATCCTTTGTTTTTGAGTTATTAAGTTTAAAGAAAGTTTACAGTAGATGGTACTGTGTTGCCATATAGACCAGGTTACATTTGTCATTCATGTATATTTGTGGCCAGTCTTCAACATTTAATGTATGTAGTAACTGAGAAATGTTCCATTTAACAATGGCATGATATTCATATTGTGAGCAGGCAGATTTGATTTTTATGTACGGCCACATGGATGGTAATGGAGGCAAGACTGCACAGCTGTATCAGATTGTGTTTCCAAATCAAACACAACCAAATCATCCAACCCTTGTTGATGTTTATCATCACATTGCTGGGACAGGATCCATGTCACCACAAACTATAGTAATGTTAGCATTCTTCCTAAAACCAGATTTTCTTCTGATTCATGCTACACTAATTTCCACCATTGGCTGGATGTGAATGCTCCGAAACCCAAGACTGAACTAAATTTCTGTCAACTGCGCATAGACTCTGTACATACCTTCACACACTCAAAGAAAAATAAGCAATACAATCCAGAATTTCCACCCTTAGTACCCACATCCACCTAAAGAAACAAAATAAAAATCAGAGCTGATTTGAGCCTAAGAAAAGACATAAAAACCAATCAGAGTGACATTTTTGGCAGTCAAACAGCATAACAGCCCGGATTCACAATGCTCATTGGAATTCAACCTCCCATCTCCAAAAGACAACTTTACTTACCTCCTTTTAAGGACAGACATTTACACCGATTTATCATTTTTTTGTGTTTTATGTTGATAAAATTGTTTATTTCTTTAAACCTCCATTGTTTCTTCTTTGTTCTGCCACCATATGCCTAATATAAAAGTAATAAGTATTTTGGGATTGTATCTTGGATTGTGTCTACTGTAAACCTTAAATTTAACTCAAAAATGAAAGATTTGTGGACATATGTTTATATGGACTTTTGTCCTTGTTTTAGTGTGAGGAACCCACCCCCAAAGTTTGTAAAAGTATTTTTCATACACCCTGTATACCATTATTTTCTCTTCTTGTTAATGTTTTGTTGTTGCTGTTGGAATTATTCCAAGTGGTGCCTGGGTTTTGTTATTTGGTACAGCTCTTTGTGATTGTGTAGCATCAGTTTATAAGGTCTGATGAAGGATTGTCACCTTCAAGACCTAAAGAATTCATTTAATTTTAATCACTGAACTAAGAAATATATAAATTATAGTTTAGATATTTCTGAATGTGTTGAATATCATGCATGACATCCATATAAGAACAAAAATCTAAAAATAAAGCTATGGTCAAAAAGAAAATATCAATGTTAAAAAAGTTATTTTAATCTATGCAATACCAAAATAATCTTTCTAGAAGGCATTTTTTTTTTTTTAAATCAATATCACCCCATGCATGGCAGTAAAGCCATTAAGACACAAGGGTGTTACAGGTCGGGAAAGAATTTGGGACAGAAACATTAATAATGATCGGGAAGAGGAAAATGTAATCAGAAGGACAGTAGATAATGATTGGCATTACATTTAAATTTTTGCAGATTGAAATTGTCTGGAAAGCATGAAGCTGGAAGTAAGTTCCACAAGTGAGAAGTGCAAGAAAAGATATTTTATTGTGATAAAACCCACTGATATTTTACAGGAGGCAAGAAACATTTATGATTCAAACTTATGAAGAGTTAATGACAAGGACATGTAATCAAGTGCCTTGAACAAAAAACTATAGAGGCATGGAGCAGTTAGTAGTTGAAATTAAATATTTGCTATTTTCCAATAAAACAATGACAATATAAAATTTTTCAATCCACCCACGAGGATAGAATGTGGCACAAGGCCGGTTTAATGTGGGTATCCCCGAGCCCGTAGGCTCGGCCAAAAACATAGCCTTTTTGAACCCGCCTTGACGGATTCAGGCCCTGTCTACCTCCCCGAACGAAATTTTTACTTGTTAGTAAAAATATTTCAAGAAAGTTTTTCTGTGAGTATATATAGGCACACAGCAGCAGAGGCTATAAAACTCATTAAAAAGAATTTTTAAAAAATAAACAGAAAACTTAATGCTATAAAAACATATTTATTAAAATAAGAGGAAAAAAGAAATGATACAATAACATAAATGACAATTTAAAACAAGAAAGAGACATATATATATATATATATATATATATATATATATATATATAATCTCCATGAAATGAGAATGAATAGAGTCCAATTCTGACATTCGTAACATTCAATTTAAAAGAGGGCTCAATAAAAAAGTAGAGCAATATTCTTTATCTTAGGATATTACATCAAAACAAATGCAATCATGTTTCGATGTGTATTAACACATCTCATCAGGCATTAGTGAATAACTGGTTAGTAGACAATTTATTGAGATTTAAAAAAAAAAAACATGCATCTTTTCACAAGAAAAGGAAGAAAAGAAAAAGTGTAAGTAAGTAAGACAAGATACACTCTCTTTTTCTGAGAAAAGGAAGAATAAGGAAAAAGAGTAAGAAAGAAGTGGGAGAAGATAGCAGCAGTATTTGTTTTGTTTATATTCAGATATTCAGACCAATTAAAATGGTCTACACTAAGGGGAGAAACAAGTTAAGAAGCAATCATAAGTAAGCGGTCATGACCTGCAGATTTAGAATCATAGACACCTCTAGACGTCATATTCGATACACATGTAAATTTGCTACAAAGTTATACATTAGGCACGTTATTTCCTATGAGAAAAGAAACATAATTTAACAAGATACTTTACAAACCACATACCCTTCGAGTTAAAGGTTATAATTTCACATTTTTATAGTTGGTAAATAATATGGCTCTAAGAAATAAATGTAAAGTTTAAACAACTGATCTAACGAAATTATTAAAAATATATATATCTAACAAGATTATTTAAATATAGATCAAATAAAATTATATAACATGTAGATCAAATAAAATTATTAAATATATAGATTATACAAATTAGAGCAACTGTTAACTAAAGGGTCATATAGGATGTTAATAAAACCAATCAATGCAAAATGTCAGCCAAATGCTTATACTTCTATACTAAATATTTCTGACAGTACTAGAAGAATAATATACAAAATATACATCAAAATTGATCTACTGACAGATAAGCTTTATATCGTGCAACAAGGTTTTTCTAAAAAATAAGAAGAGGCAAATGTCAAATTTCAAAGTCTAGCAAGATTGTAGTCAAAGGTATGATATGTTTACAATTATCTGTTAATTCAAATCTTTGATTTAATAAATCATCCCTATAAATAATATAGACAGACCTACTGCATTTGCTTATCTGTTTTTATAGCATTAATTAAATTTTGTATCTCCAAGAAAATCCTTAAGAAATACTTATAAAATAAGAAACAACAAGGAAATCTTTGTAAATCTGCTATGATTCACTATTTATTCAACCTCATCAGAAATGTTCATTTTCAAACAGCAGGGAAAGATTGCAAAACTTTTTCCCCTTCTCTCTCTTATAGTTGGAAGGACACGAAATGCATGCTGGGATATTTTTTTAGCCAATAAAATGGGATGGCTTGCATTTTGACATGACTCAATCCAGATCTGCCTTATCTACTAGACAGACCTACTGCATTTGCTTGTCTGACCTTGCTTTTCTGTACAAACACCAACTCATAGTTTGTGAATTCTTTTGCCTTTTTATCTGTTTGATTTGCTTTAACTATATTGTTTGCTTACTTGCTTGCATGATTGCTGCTGTTTCATCCTTTTTGCCCTTTTTTCTTTTCATTGCAACCTTTATTAATTCTATTCATCTTATTTATCTGGCATTTTGTCAATGGTTTCTAATTCATCAAGAAATTTTGGAGTGGAATAATTTGGAGTTAAAGTCCAGTTTTTTAAATTATATGTTATTCTGTTTTCATTGGTTGTGTGGATGTCATCTGTATCTTTAATTTCTGAAATGTTAGTTTAAGTGTATATTAAAAATTGGGCATAATATTTTAGTGCCCTACATTTTATAATATTTTATTTGTGATCTAACAAATTCCATTGGTTAAAAAAGATTCCAATACATTTCTTATGTAACCGTACTGCAATTGACAAAAATCTGTAAAAAAAAAAAATCAGACTCCTGATTGGTCAATTATTGCTAATATCATGTTTTTCAACTATGTCTGAATTGTATCAACCTAGTTTCTGACCTGAACGAAAATATAATTTCACCAAAAATCTGTTTATGTGTTTCAAGCCTATCATGTGACATACAACATTATAAATATTTAGCAACATCTTCAACTGTTTCTTTTTCCTCTGTTTTTCTCAGAATCACAACCATGTAGTTCAGTGAGGAGCTTATGTCTGTCCCTGATGGGAAGATGCTATAACATGTGTGCACAGACACACATTGAACATCTCTTAACTCATCAACTACAAGCAACAGAAACTTATTTACTTCAAAATCTTCTGGAGCTATAAGTTACGATTCAATATATTCTCAGCTTTCCAGAATTCTCTCACTCATATTCAACTCTTTTCAGTGAACAATCTAAGCAGCAAGTTAATTCAACTTTTTGATATTCAAGTGAAGATTACATTTTCTCTCAATCAACAAGTTTCTTTGAACTCATCATACACCAAATTTCAGCCTGCAACACATTCTTATCAAAGAACATTTTTTCCATTGAAACATACTATTATTTCATGAACTGAAATATTTTCTGTGAGTCCAGATAAAAAAATTTATCTTTCTTAAAGTCTTAACTAATTCAAATAACAATTAAATGTGAATAACTCCTGCTGCATTATTACAACTCTTACTATATAAAAATCACACAGTTGATTGCTTTGTATGTCATACAGTAAATTGAAGATTGTTATTATGAAAACAGTTTTTTTTTTATTGTTTCTCTTGTTTGCTGAACATTTGTAAAGTAAATGTACAGATTGAATTGAGGCTGTTCAATACCCCTACAATATGATGAATGTTAGCAGTAAAATGTGTAATACTAAGTTATATAATTTCAAATGTATGGATCTTTCATTCTTTAAACATGTTTTATGTCTATCTATATAAAAGAATCATAATAATATAAATCAAGTTTGGTTTGATATTAAATCCTATGATCTCTGGTTTTAAAAATGATAATATATATCATCATTATATGATGTCTGATTTTCTGCTAAATCTGAATTAGTACTGAAACTAAAATGTCAGGAAGAACATGATATAAGAGAAACCCGGATATAAGAGAGATTTTCTCTGGTCCCAAATTAGAGCCGGTGTTAATGTATATAAATTAGACCCGGATATAAGAGAAATTTTCTCTGGTTCCGTCCTCCCCGATATAAGAGAGTTCATTTTGAGTGACAGTGTGATGACGTAAATCGGTCAAACAGAGGTCAGTTAGAGAGAGAGTGAAGTTCAATGACTTAATCTTGACTAGTCTAGAGACACGGTGTGTCCAAACTGTGTCTGTAGGAGACACCCTCTACCTTTTGCTTTGTGTGTCTAAGTGTAGCGCCGCCCACTTTTTTGCCGACTTTGCTTGTCGTTGCATTTACTGGACAGCACTTTCACTTTACCCACTGTTCTGTTGAGTCAGAAGTTTGTCTGTTTGTTAATTTTGCCACTGAAAACTGTTTGCTTGCGATCATTGCGATTAGTGATGTTGGTGTCAGCGTCTCAACGAAAAACTCTGCATTTCTGAACAGTTGGAGCTCATCGTCGATGTCAAAGTGAAGAAACTCAAACTGGCTGCTGCAGCCAAAAAGTACGGAATCGGTTATTCAACAGCAACAAAAATTCTCAAGAAAGAAGACGATCTCAGATCTTGCATGCAAATGAACGGAAACACTAATCACAAATGAAAGCGCCAATCCGTGCACAAGGATGTTAACGAAGTGCTTACACAATGGTTTATGCAAGCATGTGCTCATGGAGCTACCGTCACCGATCACGTCATCAGGCAGAAAGCATCATAACTGGCCGTAAATCTTGAAGTTGACTTTGAACCGAGCAATGGGTGACAAATGTTTTGCTGCAACTTTTTCATGGATATGATCCAAAAGATGTTTGGAACTGTGATGAAACGGGAATTTTCTACAAAGCCATGCCGTCTGGATCTTTGCAATTTGCCCGCGATGAACAGTCAAATGGGACAAAAGTTCCCAAAGACAGACTCACGATGCTTCAGTTCACAAACATGGATGGCAGTGAAAAGCAAGCTGTAGTTGTTGGTAAGTTGGCAAAACCACGCTGCTTTAAAAATGTCAAAACTCTGCCGTTTTCTTACTTCGCTAATCGTAAAGCCTGGATGACTAGTCAGCTGTTTACTGACGTTATGAAAACGCTTGATCGAAAAATGATTGCTCAAAATCGAAAGATTATTCTGTTTTTGGACAATGCAACTTGGCATAACTTACTGCCGGGTACAAATCTGTCAAACATCAAATTGTCGTTCATGCCACCAAACACCACCAGTTTCATTCAACCTTTGGATCAAGGCATCATTCGTTCATTCAAAGTGTATTATCGTCGAGAACTTGTTCGAATGCAAATCGCAGCGATCGATGCTACACTGCCAGTGCCGCTGTCTGAGGTGGCCAAGCAGATAACTGTTTTGAAGGCCATGCACATGATGAAGCGAGCACTTTTTATGGTCAAACCGTCAACAATTCAAAATTGTTTTAAAAAGGCCAGTTTTGTCATTGAATCACAGGCTGAAGTGGAAGAAATACTCGACGAAAATGATCAAGTTTCTCCACCATCGGGCATGGAGCAAACAGATTTTGATGAATCTATCAGCTTCGACGACCGTACACAATGTTATGGAGAACTGACTGACACGGACATCACACGTGGTATAAAATCGGATGATCAAGATTTTGACGAAGATAATGATGCTGAAAGCGTAAGTTCTGAAGTTTCTGAAAGTGACAAACTAGTGCCAAATTCTCTGGCTGCATTGAATGCGCTTGAAACTCTGACAGCCTACTTTGAAGCAAAAAGCAGTAATCCTGATGGCGCATTGAAAATGATTTACGGACTGTATGAAAGTGTTCATGATGTTAACAAAGAGATTTCTGTACAATCAAAAATGACTGACTTTTTTAAGAAAAAGTAATTTTTGATTGAATTATTTTGAAAACTGATTGAAAATATATTTTTGTCTGTGTTTTTTATGTCTATAACTGTTAAATAAACTAATGTTCTGTACGTAAAAAGCGTTATATGAAGTGTTCCCATACTTACCTAAACAAAATAGACCAAACCCGGATATAAGAGAAACCCGGATATAAGAGACTTCTCCGGTTCCGACAACTCTCTTATATCCGGGTTACATTGTAGTATATCCGCCAACAGTGCTGGATTTCTCTTGGATATTAAAACACTGGATTGCAGAATATGCAATGAATCAGGTTTTTGCCAAAAATAAAAACTAACTTCTTTTAAAATATTTTACTGGTTTTAGACTTGAAGCTTATAAAAATTAATTTTATTCTGTCAAAATATTTTGAATTATATGAGTTAAAAGTCAGTAGATAAAAAGCATCCTGCTTTGAAAGAAAAAGACTAAAACTTGATACCTGGATATTCAGGTGAGAAATCATTTTTTCATTTGCTCTATTTTTGACCTCAAGGGCCAAAGTGTCTGAAGGTCGACCTCCACTCAACATCCTGCCCAGTCTTTCTATTTCTTCATCCCTGGCAGATACCTGCAACAGATAAAACACAACATTACACAATGGAATTATCAGTACACTAGAGATATTTTCTTATAGTAGAAGCCTTGAAAACTTTCAAAATCAGATTAAATAACTGTCAACCAACTAGAATTTGTATATTGATCATTCAAATCTTCAGTATCTACCAAAATAAACATCCCTAAAATTTCCTTCAAGAATTTTTGGGAAGAGTCATTATAATTTCCAAGAGTTGTCTGGATTATTGAACTTGTTATGTCTCTGACCCATTTTTTAAACTACTAATGCTCAGGTTCAAGAGCCACTCAAGACAGAGTTACTGAATGAGTTGAGCAATATGAAAGTAAGAGGAGAAAGTGAAGATATGGAGGATAGAGAATGATCAACCCTAGATTTGAAAAGATTATGGTTGTGTTTTGGAAAACATCCATGTTTGAGCCTGTTCCACAAATAAGTTCTTAGAAAGATGCTTTCTTAGAAGAACATCCTCCTTACCAATATGTAAGGAATAAGAGTGATTAATCCCTATGGATATAACAAGAGCTTGGCTGTAACAGTCTGAGCTGGTAGCACTAAATACTGGAGTTTGAATATTAACCATGGAAGTAATGAGTAGCAATAGGTTTGCAACATTGTGTTTGGGAAGGGGCTACAGAAAATAGAAGAAATAAGTCATCCCCCACAAGATCAAATAAATGATTTTGAACTCTATCAAGGCTTGAAAGTGAGGATGGATGGTGTTCTTTACTTCAGGCCATGTCATAGTGCAACTAAGGGCAAGAACTGGAGACATATTACAAATCTTGTCCTAAAAACAGGTGACACTTTATATAGACTTGGAAAACATTTCTCCTTCAGGCACTGGTTAAAGAACTTTGCCAAAATTAGAAATAACTTTTAGCTTTTGATCATTAAAAAAAGATAGGTCTTATTAATAAAAAAACCCAACAAGATGGTAGACTTATTTGATATAAAGATTACATTTATAATTTTGATGTCAATAAGAGAGAATACAACAAATGACATCACAATAGAAAATGTCTTGAAAAATATTTTTGGACAGCGACAATAATGTTATAAAGAAAACTGAACATTCAGATGATGCTGATTTTAGAAAATGATATGTAATTTTTCAAATTTAATAAAATTAAAATGTTACCTATGAAAAAAAAAAAATTAAATGAGCTAGAGAACATTTTTGTAACTATTTTGGGTCAACTTGTATTGGAAGATTTTCAAATAAACATTGCGGAACCTTGTGCTTTTAAATATTTTGCATACAACAAACCAAGTCAAAAGATGCCATCAAAATATAAACCAAGACTGTAATTCATCATCCCAACATAATAAGATTTATCAAGCTAATTAAAAGGCAAAAAGAATAGACCACATTCAAGCTTCAATTGGCATTAGTATCAATATTTCACATAATGACTTATAAAGAAATGAAGTAAAAAATAATTGTTAAACAGGTAATTTTTTTTTAATGCCTTGGAGACAGCATATAACTGTAAGTTGGAAGATTAAAAATGAAAATTTAATTAAATTCTTAATAAAAAAAAAATTTTAACACTTTTGAAATTTATTTTTTTAGGTGCATGAAACAGATTGTCATTGCTTGCTGTTGACCTCAGTGTTCACTTTTATATTTACATATGGCCTATTTCTGATATTAAGAACTCCATATATATATATATATATATATATATATATATATATATATATATATATATCAATACCAAAATCCAGATTTTGGTATTGATAATATTATATTATATTTAGGTTTTGTTGACTTTGGCAATGAGTCCTCACTTTATTTTATATTTTTTAAGCTTTTAGCTTTTATTCTTACTATTTGTGTGTGTGTGTGTGTATATATATATATATATATATATGTGTGTGTGTAGAGAGGGGTGTTTATGAGTAACATATTTTATGGAGGGCACAGATACTGTGCTGATCCAAGAACAGAAGTGTCAAGAAGTAACACTTTGATTGCATGTAGAGCTAAATATTTTCATTGTCATAACAATTTTAAGAAATAAATAAGATCTTTTCATATTTTGCAATGTTAAGTGTTAATTAAATCAGACACAACCTATATTAAGTTTGAAATTTGCCAAAAATGATTATTCTGTAGAGTAATAATAATGAACTTTGAGCAGAATACCCAGTGACATCAAAGCTCATGTTTGAAAAGGAGTTAAGTTCAAATACCAATTTAGGTAAGTTTTCAGCCATCTTAAGTTGATGTGTTAGTGAAAAACTAACCAGTTTATGAGAAAGTTGAAAACCAATTGATCACAGAAAAGAGCAGTATCCACATTTGTTTTCAGAAAGAAGCTAACAAAAAAAAAAACTTCTTTTAATTAATCTGGAACCACATAATTCACTCAAGCCAAAGAAAACACATGAACTGAACTATTCAAACAATACACATTTTTATTATTTTCTGATAAACCCAAGATCAATGTTCCCTAGAGAATCAATTCTTTCCAAGTTGATCAGACCAGAAAAATTGGGAAGCCATTAGAAAATAAAGAAATAAAAAAAAAAAAACAAAGCTGACGGGCATTATTGGCATTTGATTAAACCTATTTGTAAAAAAAGGTTATTTGTGAGAGAATAAAGAAATCATAAGTTTTGGACAGGTTACACAATGAGGCACACTCAAGGTAATTTATGACCAATCAATCACAGTTTATTGATCATTCAGTCTAAAACTTAGAACATAAAATATACCATGAAAAATACTGTTCCTTTGGTATTTGAGTGAGTAAAAAAGAATATGCAAACTTCTCCAAGATGTGTTGATTATTAATCAAAAATTAATTCATTATTGCTTAAGTTGATTTTAAGAAATTTGTAGAAGACTGCATTGTTTTCAGAAAAAGTCAGGTATTAAGATTAAATATAAACTATATTTAACAGGAGATGGTATTTTAAAGTGTGTATAAAATAATAATAATATAAATATTTGGTACATTCTTTTCCAGTATAGTTGTGTGCTGTGAAAATGTTTAATACTCAATGTTACTTATATGATATGCATATATTTTAATTAATTCAAATTCTAGCATTGCTAGGATGTAGTCAACAAAATCTTGTCTACCATACTGACAACATCCAGTTCTTGATAATGACTGAAACATTTAAAAGTATGTAAAACCTGAACAGAACATGAATTTTAGACAGTTTATCAATAATTTCAATTTGGATGTACATCTTATTTGAAAAATCAAAAAAATATTTTAAAAACATTAAACAGACCTTGTTTGATTTTATCAAAATTTGTTTGAATGAATACTTTTTGCCTAAATATGCCTTACACACACAGTAAAATTTTAGGCCCCCACCACACAGTTATCAAATATGCACATATATATATATATATATATATATATATACACACACACACACACACATTCAAGAAGCTGCTGAATAGTTCTTTGCTTGACACACTTCCAAAGATCAATTTTTTAATGATCAAACTTGAAAGTACTGATTTTTGAAAGTGAGTTGGGTTGAAATCTTTTCCATACTTCCTTTGTATGTACAAAAAAAGAAGCTGAGAAGCTCTTACTCTGAAGATTGCATTTGGTTATGAAACTGATAGGAATCAACACTGTATGATGACTATGTCCACACTATCTATAACGACTCTATCTCCAATATTGAATACTTTTACCCTATAAATGTGGCAAATTTGGAACTATATATATATATATATATATATATATATATATATATATATATATATATATATATAGCAGCAAGCATTCATCCAAACAAATTTGATTAAAAATAACCAACAAGTTCTGTCTGTTTAATTTTTCATTATATTTTCCCAGTTTTATGCTTGAAGTTGTGAACTGTCCAAAGTTCATATTTTGTTATTTTTGTTCAAGTGCTTTCAGCTTTCAAGAACTGATGTGCTGCCTGTGTAGTAGTTAGAATTCCTTTATCTGCATCCTGGTATACTTTGGGAAGCTGGACATTTGAAATGGACTAGTGTGACATCATGTGTGTGTGTGTGTGTGTGTGTGTGTGTGTGTGTGTGTGTGTGTGTATATATATATATGGGATAATGATATATAAATTTTCATATATCAAAAACAATTGTTTTTGGGTGGGGAGAATATGTGTGACAAAGTAGGAAAAAGTTTTTTTTGTGATATGTTTCATCCTTTAGAACTTCCTTGGACTAATTTTTTTTATATTGGTGCAACTACACATGTGCATGAACAAGAGATGCTGAGAATTTTAAATTGTTTTTTTTCTGTGTTTTGGATATATAATTTAACCATTTTTCTATTTTGGAATATCTTATGAGCTTTTTTGTTTTGCATTGAATATAAAATCATTAGAGAGAGAGTGTGTGTGTGTGTATATATTAGAATCTTATTTGCACTTTTTACAAAAAAGAATAAGAAAATATTTATTTTAAAATGAGCTTTACTAGATAATAAAGTATATACACTAGATGTAACAATGCATGAAGTTTTGCTTGTCAACCTTATAATCTTAGTGTGTGTGTGTATATATACAAGACCTATACTTTTAACCTCTAAAGATTGAATTGTGACTTTGTTTTCGGAAACTAAAAGTAGTCATGTATGAACAAGTTTTCTTAAGTTCACTGTGCTGTTTCATTGGCAAGTGGTTATCTATTTGAAATTGTAACAACATTCAATCACAGCAACAAATACATCAAGAATTACTAATGAACTGTCAAGGCAATACAAAAGTTAAGTAGAAGAAACTTATCTTCTACTAGCAAAAGGTGACTTGGTATTCTTTAGCTGAAACAAATTACTATTAACCTTTGTTGACTATTTTATTTATTATTAACATTAGATTTAACTAAAAAACGAAACTGAAACCAGAAAAGCACTGCTTATTTGCAACTGTTAAGGGTTCGTCAAAAAAATTAAAAAATTATTTTCATTTCCATTTACTTCTTTTTTTTCTTTTTTTTTTTTTTCACAAATAAGATACACTGACAGCAAATGATAATTATAAATTGGATTAACCTGTTCACTGCAAAAAACATGATAACTTGTCTTAGAATGATATGCCATTCTTTCGCATCCCTACGTGCAAACAAAAAGAATCTGCATATTAACTTTGGTAATATGACTGCTAATAAATGTTTGCACAATTTTGTGCCTTTTGTATGTAGATCCATGTTTTAAGCAAAAATGTTTAAATTACTAAAACATTTTATGTTAACACATTTATGTATACAGTCTGCAGATGATAAAATCAACAATACTAAACCATATATTGATAATGTTCAAAAATGTTTGCCAGGAAATCAATATCATATTTTAAAAATGTAAGAAATATATCTCTTTTAGTTGTCCATGAATAAAACTTTCTTTTATCAATCAGAGCTTTTTTTCCCCTCAGAACATGATAGCTTCTCAAGACTTTAATAATAATAATTAATAATAATTTCAGGACTTTAATAATAATTAATAATAATTTCAAGATTTTGATCAATAATATTTTTATGCTTTCAAAATATTATTATTATTATCAATTTACAATGCTCTTCATTTTCTTCTTAATCATTTCACCCCAAGCAAGGCAATAAAGCCACTAAGATGCAAGGGTTACTGAGTGTTAAAGAATAGGAGAAAAAGAAAAACATTGTTAAAGAGAGATAACAATAAAATAACAAGAATTAAGAAGACAAAAGATAACAACTGACCTTAAACTTCAAAATTTTAAATGCAAAGTTAACTAGAAAGCAAGGGGCCAGTAGAGAATTCCACAAACGAGAAGTGCGAGAGAAGAAATTTTGTTGTTGCTTATATTTTATTCTTTTGAAATATATTTTGCAACGTTTAATTTAGTTTTTATTAAAAAAACAAAAATTTAAAGACAAAAGTTTTGTTGATTGAACCAACTGCAGATAAGTGAAAGCATCATTTAGTGGTCCATAGACCATGAGGCCCTTATGACTGGCAATTCAGTTAATGGTGAGTTCCTACTGTATATGACAATTATGAGATATTCTCTTGTATATGTTAATGAATTTTGATGAAAATAAAACCATTTTAAACATGGAGAATTTCTATTTTTATCAGTTTATTTTTACATGAAGTATCTCCATAATGTACAAAAAAATATAGTTACCATTGAACCGATTAAAAGTAAAAATTGATGTATATGGTGGAGAAGAGTCTGACCATTATTTGTGAGTCATCTAGCAAATATTAAATATACATGACTTTTTGGGCTTTTTTTAGTGGCGTGAATCTTGTTGTTAGATTGCTTTTCAAAAATGACTTCAGCCACTGACAAATAATGAAATGCAGTTCATTAAAGGCCTTTGCAGAAGTACACACACTTTCATGATACCTTTGTGATAGATATAAACTTTCTAATAGCAATATTGTAGTAATTTGTTCAACTTTTACTAATTAAAAACTTATAAGAAGAATGTCTTTACTACATGAATAGTAGTCATCATGTTTGTATTAAAATGTATTTGTTTTCACAAAAGAAGAACAAGGAATAGTTTTTGATATCCATTAATATCATTGTACATACTTTCTTGTAAAGCAGGAAAATGACAGTAAAAAATGATTATGTCAAAGTGATTTAATTTCTTCACCTTTTTTCAACATTTCATTCAACAATTTTCTGCCTTTTTATAAATACTTGCAAATAATCTGAAAATTTTTCAAACAATTAAAAATGTATATATATAGTTTTATTTAATGTAAATTTGTCTATGTAAATTCAAATATATCTGTGGTATCCATATTAGAGAAATAGAGAAATACAATGGTGCACATTGACAATACCAGTCTGACTTGATGAGTCACTGAAAAGCCAATAATCAAACTCCAAAAGAAATATGTTTTATGTACAAATTCAAAAGAATCTAAATGAATTAATATAATAATTCATTTATAAGAAACAATCATTGAAAAACATTTTCTCATTAAAAGCATCTAAAATGAATTCCATATAAAAAGAAAGCAATGATAACCAGATCAGTAAGGAAAGGTTACAGAAAATGAAATTTGTCATGTTAATCATGTTAAAACAATTTTAAATAAATGAAAAATCGGATTTTATTGATTAACTTAATATAAAAAAATGAAAAAGACTTACAATATAAACAATTTTTATTTTATTTTGTAAATATATTTTAAAGTGAATTTGAAATGTTACAAATGTATTAACCAGAAAAGTCAATTAAAAAAAGGTAATAGAAAATGTGGAAAACTAAATTGATTTCGTTTACTGATTATGCAGGTAATGAGATTTAAAAAAAAAAAAACACTTAAGAATAAATTTAGAAAAATGATCTTGCAATTTTCAGTGCATGGTCAATAGTTATAAAATTGTGACCAACTGATTTATCTCCCTTTAATGTTATTTTAAAATTATTATTTTTAAAGTTAGATTTAGTTTAGAGGATTCTAAATTTAAATAAATTAGGAAAAGTTATGAACTTAGTGACCAATCGAATACAAAACACATAAAAGGCAATGTCTCCTACCTTTCCTTGCTACAAAATGGATGAATTAGTGACAACAAGGGACACCAATGTAAAGGAGACGGAGTAGTTACTGTGGTCACCAAAATTACCATAGTGACTTGATTCCAGTTGCCACCATCCTATAGCTGTATGCCCAATGACCAGGACAGTTGGAATGATGATACTTTGGCTTTTCAAAAGCCAGTCCAAGCAAGAATAAATAAAAATAGGTCAATATTTTTAACATACCCCCCTCACCTTTGCTACTTTTCAATATAGGTAAGTATAACAGGCAAGAGAGATACCAAAGGAAATAATGATAGAGACATGCTTAGGCCTGTCACCAGAAAGCAGAAATAATGAAACATTTCTATGGCACAGGACCACAACTAAAAAGTAATACCTATGCTAGTTAGTCAAATGGTATGCAATATATTCTACTAGAATGAATTGATTGATGAGTGAGGTGGACACCTTAGAACTAATATAATTCATTTTTTTTTTTTTTTTTGTGGTGAGGTAGGGTAAAGAAATAACCTGAAAAACAAAGACTCACTTATAAATTGTAAATAACATCAAAAGCATGAGATTTTTTTAGCTTTCAAGTCTGTCTGTAACAAACAGTTTAGACACAAAACCAGCCATTTTGTAAATTTTATATGTAAATTTGTAGAAACACTTTTATTAAACAAAATATACTTTTCCATTAATGCCTAGATTGAATGTTTTCCTATAAATATATTATTATAAAACAACTGTTAATAACCAAACAAATGTCTTCTCTGTATATGATATTGAAAAAAAAAAGAACACTTTAATAAGGAACAGTTATAGGTAAAAATCAAAGGCAAAAAAAAGCTGAATTTACATAAAAGACTATAATGAATTGATATATGTTTTTTGTATTTCTTAATACTATACTATTTAGGAGATATATTTTTATATTCTATAAGCATTCAGAATTAAATAGTCCTTAGTGAATTAGACCAGTGTATTTAATCCCTTTTACTGTAGGTGAATGCTTACTAATACAAAGACACTAAAAATAACAAAGACATTGCCAACCGGCATTACCAATGCAAGGGAGATATTACAGACAATAACAAAAATACACATGGTGTATTATATATAGATATATTAGGTATATTGTAGATACATTTATCTTGCTAAATGCACATTATTTTCTTCATGTACAGCTGTTTTCGTGCGTAACAAATATTAATCATGGAGTAATGATAAACATGTTTGCTTTGTAATTAATTTCTAATCAGTTCCTTCTTCACTAAATGCTCCATAAATGTAGCCTTATGCCAAAATTAACTTGGTCCAAAAATTATATATTTAAATGTGTGAATTATATTTGTTTAAGAGTGTGGATTTTTGAAATTGTAAAAGAAAATTCACATAAAATAAACACTATAATATAATTGTGTATTTGGGCAGCAATCCCACTTTTATACAAGTTTCATTAAAAACAACTGACAAGGTACTGCGGGCTAAGTTTTTTATTTAATTTTTCTTGTGTTCTTATAAAACAAGTTTTTTTTTTTCATGTTGTAGTATTACTTTCTTGTTTCTTTGTCAGTCATTTTTAATGAAATTTGTATAAAAGAGGGATTGCTGCCCAAATACACAATTATTAAATTGCATGACCTAGCAGCCAACACGGAAAGTAAAACTACAACATTCAGAAAAAAACTTGTTTATAAGATCACAAGAAAAATTAAATAAAAAACTTAACCGCAGTACATTGTCAGTCATTTTTAATGAAACACTCTCACTCACACACACACACATCAAAAATTACCCAACATCGCTTGGTAATAGAACAGATCTAAGTTCCAAAATAGAAATTTCCATGTTGCGATGTAAAATATTTTTTAAATAAAAATATTATAATATATATATATATATATATATATATATATATATATATATATATATATTGAGGCAGCAGATCATTATTCAAATACATATTGTTAAATAAAAGTGACAACAAATGTCTATTATGTTTGATCACGAGCCATTCTAAGCTTTATATAGTTGCTTTAATTTTTGGAGAAAATAAAAACAAAAACTATCCAACATTTTGATATTTTTTTTATTATGCAGTTCCTCAATCTAAGCTTTTGTCTCACATGAGCTATCTTCAGAATGGTTTTATGGACATTTAAACAAAGATATTCACCATCAAAGATGATATGTTATGTTGACGTAGAAGTTTGCTAAACTTAAAACAATTAACCTCTAATTAAGTCTCTAATAACCCTACAATCACACAACTAAATCCTCTACAAAAAAACAAATGTAGTGTATCAATTTACATGCATGTTCAGAGATTGTATCTCTGATACTAATAATAAACCCACTACTACAAACATGCTCTCCCGTAGACTTAGCTGTCACCTTTCTGATCTTAGTTCTATTAAACAACATTTCTTAGAAAAACATAGCCATGTACATAATATTAGACAGATATTAGTTGATAAAACAATATTCACATATACACACAGTAAAAAGAATTTTCAGACACTGGAGGCCATCTACATTAAAACAAAGCAACCCACACTCAACAAAATTACATTTCAAACTAATCACAACACAATACATTGCATCTAAATATATGGTTCTGTTGTTAATATTTCGTTCTCTCATGTGACATGACATCATAGAACCACATTACGAATTTATGACCAATGTCTGCTATTCTGTAACCATTATTTTTGCATAGCAAACTTCTATGTCAATATAACATAATATCATCTTTGATGGTGAATATCTTTGTTTCATAGAGGACATCCAGGGATTTCTAGGATGAAATCCTTAATGAGATGTTATACCTACTAGCCAAACATGGATAAGGATATAGAAAATTTGGTGAAATTATACAGAGGTTGTGCTCTGGCAGCAAAGTCACCACCTATCAAAGTTCAATCTTGGCTGACAACTGATATGCCATGGTCTAAAATACATATTTTACTTGGCATGGTCGATAAATGGAGCGTACTATCTAGTAGTAGTCAATAGTTATACTAAATGGTCAGAAGTACAAAAATGCAAGAGACCGACTACCACAGTAACTATAAATTTCTTACATGAAATTTTTGCGAGGTTTGGCATTCCTGATTCTGTCATGTCAGATAACAGGGCACAATTCACGTCTAGTGAATTCAAGTTCTTTTGCAAATCATTGAAACAGTTGAACATATCACAACTCCCCCTTATCACCCTAGATCAAATGGAGAAGCAGAATGTCAATACGTTTAAAAGGGCACTAAGAAAATCAGAGGGAAAGGAGTCAGATGACGTAATGATTCAACAATTTCTAAGTGTTTACCAAATTATGCCAAACTCTAACACCATGTCTGGAATGTCGCCTGCAGAATTGATGTTCACCAGAAAGATTAAGTCCATCTTCAAAAAGGTGAACACAAGGTGAGAACATCAAAGAATAACTGTACAAATACATATTTCAAACCTGGAGACAAAGTATTTTTCAGAATGTATCAGCATGGAAAAGAATTTTGGTAAGATGGCGTCATTAAAAAACGTATCAGCAGAATGTCGTACATAGTACAGGGACAAAGGTGGGAACATAAGAGAAACCTGAATCAGTTGAAACAAAGGTTCACGGAGTTAAAAAGTCCCTGAACAGAGGTAACAATGGAAATTCTGTATGACACATTTAATGTACAAACGTCATCAGGGTTTATGGCAAAAGGAAAAGAATGCCAACAGAGTTTGTAACAATCGAACCAAAGCTGAAAAAGTATAGACTCCAGAGAAGTCATCTCAAAAGAGAGATGATGTATAGGAATAAAGTGTCATTGCCAACAACATAGATCACCAGTGAGCAAACAGGGACAATTTCATTATTAAATAAGTAGATCACGTGATCATAAAGGAAACAGATAAATGGGAATTAGCATGACGTCTAAATGATTGTTATTCTCTATACTATCCACTATACTATTTCTCTATACTGATCATTATACGAATTAATGTTCGGTGATTACTACTTGTGCAAGTATTATTTGTGAAGGTGTTACTACTACTAGTATCTGCATTCACAAAGTCTCATCTACAACAAGCATTTCGGAAGTGATAACAAGCATTTGTTGAACTAATCAAAGTTAGAACAATTGAGCATTAACATCACAAAAGATATATTCGACAAAGTCCAATAAGTTTGAGTTTAAATACCTTTGTTTGAAAAAAAAACAAAAAACAAACCATGTGCCTCTAAATGTCAAAGCATACACATGCATATTGTTTGATTTGGTTTGTTTTATGGCATATTAATCTCAATGGGTTATTTAGTGTTGACAAGATTTTTACAATAGATTTGTATGAATAGAACATATATTCTTTGTAAGGAAAAAATTTGTAGATCTGATTTCATTGATATTCTTTTATAAAGAGGGTTGTTGTTGAGAGTCTGCTTTCATTCATGTATTCTTTTCAGATACATGGTTTGTAGAGAAATTGATTTTGACATTCGTGTTTGGTGTATAATTTTAATAGAGTCCTACTGTTTTGAGAAATTATATCATCCACTTTTACTTTCTCAAACAGCTCATGCAAATTATTTATGTTACAGGATCTTTGTCTTGATAGAGCAAGATCTGAGCAAAAATAAGGAACGCTTCACAAATTTGTATGTCATTCTTCCACAAAGGCCATGCTAATCTTCTCTGTATTGTTCCAATTTTAGTAAATGTACTGCTGAAGCAAGTACCATGCATATTATTCACTGATATATTGAAATGATAAAATACTAAATCTGGTAGAATGTATTTTCATGTATCTTTGCCAAAGTTACTGAAATCATAATATCAATTCAGGGCATGAGTAGATAATTCTTTGTTATTATTGTTCATGAAACCATGTGTAATAATCATTTTGTTCACTCAGTGACAACAGTATGACATGAGAAAAAAGATCAGGCAGACACTGTACTTGTCAATAGTATTTTAAAAAATAGAAAAAATAAATTAACCTTGGTATATGTAGAGACTTACTTAAGCTTTCTATATTTCTCTGCAAATTACAAATTAGAGATACCAAAATCAATCAAGTACAAACATTTAAATATCAAGGGAATGTTTTATCAGAGGATGGAAAGTGCAACATTGAAATTCAAAGGTGCATTGGGATAGCCAAGGATGCATTCTAAAAGCTAAGTAAAGTATTAAGAAACAGAAAAATTAAAAAAAAAAAAAACAAAGAAAAGAGTACTGAACTGTTACATAATATCAGTCCTCCTATATGGCAGTGAATACTGGACAATCTCCTTACATATGAAGAGGAGACTTGAGGCAGCAGAAATGTGGTTCTACAGGAGGATGCTGAGGATACTATGGACCAAACATGTGAGCAACAATGAAGATAAAATGGAAACAAATAGGAAATTTATACTTAACATCAAAAAGATGAAATTTCTAGGGCACATAATGAGGAAAGAGGGATTGGAAAATCTGATATTCACAAGACAGAATGAAGAGAAGAGAGACAAAAGAAAACAATGTATGACTTAGTTAGTGAAAAGGTTTAGGAGAGAGATAACAAATAGACAAAATTTATTAAGAGCCACAAAGGACAGGAAGTTTTAGAGAGCCATGATCACCTATATCTTGAAGGGACACGACACATAGAAGATATAAAAAAATATTATCAACAAATTTTCATTCACAATTACCTGCCTCACATCATGACTAACTTTTCTGTTTGGTTATCATGTTTTAAATTATCCCCTTATTTTCCTTTTATGATAAGCAGAAAACAACACATAAATCTTGTTTATTAATAGTGCCTTCAACTTTTTTTAACCAAAAATTGACAATAAATATAATTTTTTTGCTTTGTTATTAAAAAAAAAAAAAATAATACTTATAATTAGAGCTTAATGTTTCTCACATTTAGAAATAAATACGACAAATATCTTTGTCCTTCATTTTTCATTCAGGTTTCATTCACCTGTTTAAAAAGAGGCACTTTAGTTTATTTTTTGTTTTTGTGTGCTCTTTTTATTAAAGGTTGGCAAGAAGTAAATTTTTTTTTTTCATTTTAAGAAATTAATTGATTACAAAATAAATATAATCAAATTTTAATCAAAAGTTTTGTATTGTTCTGGCATCATCCTAAAAAAAATAAAAAACCTAACAAGTCAATCAAAACTAATTTTTTATCGTTCCCAGGACAATGTTAATTTTATGCCTTGTCTTCCAAATATTTGTTCTCATAACTCAATAATTACCTTCAAAATTTCCTTCATCCAGTTCTGTAGAAGCCAAACAGAAATAGGCCTTAAAGGAATCAATCTGAACCAATCTTTATCATCCACTTGACAACATCCAAGCAACATATACAAGTAACTATGACTAACTGAAGTTATTCCTTTATGGCAACGTTACTTGGATATGACAATGAAAAATTCAGTTGTAACATTGTGACAGATAATAAATAATGAATTATAGAGATGATAATATTGATCCAAGTAAATAAAAAAAGAAAAAATGAATGCTAAAGACACATTTTCAAGCAAAGTTAAAACCATAATCTCCAATCACAATTTCTATGCTCTACTTCACGGCATTAAATAAATCAATATAAATTATTTTCTCATGCATAAAATAGTTAAATCATTAACTACTTTCAACACAAACTAGAGAAATACTATGCCCAAAATTTATCATTAAATATATAAATGGTATTTTCTATGTGCTTATCTGTCTGTAAAACTAAAAACATCTATATACAATACAGTCTGTTTATATAGCCAACATGGTGAATTTTAGTGCAAATTTAATGAATGCATAAATCTTAACAATTTGCAATCAAATGATAATACTGGTTGTGTTTGTGCATAACTGAAGAAATGATTAGATCAGTGAATTATAGGGAAAAAACTATTAAAGGCTAATTATAGAATACCATACTTTATTTAGTTGTTTACTACCAAATAACAGACAATATTATAAATAGGCCCAAAAGATTCCACAATATACACTGTTTAAATCAAAGTACCTATTGGTTAGAAATTAATATCCCATGAAATATTTGACCAGAGAAAACTAAAACTATTTTTCTCAAGCTTACTTTTTGAAAAAATTTCAACTTTGAATGAGCAGAGATGCAGCTATCTCCAAGTCGAACAAAAGATATGGTTACATAGCTTTTACCTTTCCCCACAGTGCATACTAAAAGAAACACATCAGCAATTTCAAACAAATCATCTCCAACAACAACAGAAAACATGGTCAGTGAATCTTTGCTAATGATAAAAGTCTTTTTCTGTGAACCAACTACTGCTAAAGACTATTTTTATTGCTTTTTAACTCTCTTGAATTCATGTACCTATGTTTGTAAATACCAATGATTTATTTAACAGGCATACACAGGTTTTCTTTATTTTTATTTTATTATAGTTTGTTATTTGTGATTCAGATATTTAATATAAAAAACCTGGACAATAGGATTTCCTACAGTTTCCTGTTGTCTAATCCATTGTTTCAAATTTAGAGTTTTCTTTCTCTTAGATTGGTTAGCAACAAAACTTGAGGGCCAAGTTTACTCTGCTACTTAAGCCATAGCTAGTGGGAGAAGACTGAGTCATATATTTCTCAAGTGTATTAGTGCAAAAGTGAATGCAATAGACTAGCCTGGAATTTGACCTCATCTCACAGATACCACTTTCCATGCAGACATACTTATTTACTAATGAATAAGAAAAAAATGTTTAAAAAAAAAAATAGGTAAAAAAAATATGATGTAAACAATAAAAGTCAGATTGGTGATTTGTGATCTAGCATAATGACTTATTGATTTACCAGAAATAAGACAAATCTGACAAAAGGTCACGTACCTATGAAGAATGAAAGTCATTATTGATGGTTTGTATGACCAGTAAAAGAATCAATGCCCTCCAGTGATCAAAATGTTAACATTGAATAACAATATTATATAGTATTCAATAACAGAGAGGCTTTTATTATCAATAGAAATTTCATAATGAAATTGTTCTTTGAAATCTGTTATGAATAAGATAATAAGAATGAAAGTAAAAACTACCCAGGTTGCGTTACAAACTAATGGAAGTAAACATGAAATTCTTAATAAACTTAAAGTACAGTACTAATATAGATCAGCCACGCAATCCCAAAAATATCTTAGGTTTTCAAAAAGTGCTCAATACAATCCAATTATAGAACATATGTAAGAATTGAATTAAAGAATCCGAAATAAATAGACAATAAAGCTTTACACATGACTTGAGTTTGACTCTTAGGACCATTGTTAGAATCATCTTATCCTTTAATCTGTACTTATACATACATACATTTTTATAGTACTTTAAATGTTAGTTTTAGTTGATATCCATATTTGAGTAGATGCTTTGTTTATCTTTTTAAAGTATTTTATTTTTGTCTATATTTCTGAAATGATGTATTGTAATTATTTACACTATTTATAATGTTTGGACTGTTTTGTCACTGGTTAAAAGTGTTGGTTGAAGTAATCCAGGGACTTGAACCAAAGAGTAGTGAGTTCAATACCTGGCTACAGCTGAGGTGAACAAAAAAAAAACTTGGAGAATTGAGTTATACGGAGATATCCAGAAGAGGTGTGACATGTGGAACTAAAACAATCTACCCCAATCTCCTGAAGAAGGCCAGAGTGTACAATGACTGAAACATTGTAAATATGGTAACAAAGGTGAGGATAACAGTCTGAACATTGTAAATAGTGTTAGTATTTTGTCTACCAGCCTGAACATTCAACAAATCTTATTAGAGAAAAAAATGCACCATCTTTCTCTAAAGTAATATCAATATGTAAGATTAACAAATAAAATATCCATTACTATTTTAAAAACATACATACTTTTTTTTTATCATTTCACTCCAAGCAAGGCAATAAAGCCGCTAGGACAAAAGAAGTTAGTGAGTGTCTGAGAATATGAGAAAAACTACTATTAAGGAGAGAGGACAATAAAAGAATGAAAATGAAAACACAAGATAACAATTGACATTGCATTTAAATTTTTGAAGATCAAAATTTACTGGAAAGCAATAAGTTGGAAGAGAGTCTCACAAGTGATAAGTGTGATAGAAGAGACTGTTAGCACAGAATTTGCAGTTACATCTCGCCATTTCTATTGTAAATTGATGAGACCTGGTTGCCAATCTAGTACTGTGCTTAAATTCTTGAAGTCTAGGTACCACAGTGAAAAGTGCATCAGAATAATTACCACAAAAGTATTTACAGAAAAGGCACAGGAAAGCTATGTTAAAGCAGTGAGAAAATTACTGAAACCAACATGCCAGGTCAGGACCAATCACACTGCAAGTTCTTCTTAGATTTTATCAAGGATCTCTAAATATATAGAAGGTGCACCAGACCAGATGTGGCAAACTTATAAATAGGTAAGCTAGATTCTGGTGAGAAAAATGTCTAGCATGACATAAGAAACCAATTTTATAGCTGCAGACTTAGCGATTGATTCAATATACTCTTTCCACTTCATGTCAGCTGAAAACTTTAGTTCAAGAAGTCACTCTCCTGAAGGAAGGTAAAAAGATTCTCTCAGATGATTAAAAGAGCAGTTTCATTTTGAAGGTGTTAAAATTAACAAATCACCCCTTGCCCCATTTAACAACAGTTTGTAGGTCATTTTTAAGATCAGCTGCCAATTTTACGATCAAATCAATCAGACTTACTATTAAAACAGGAGTAAATAGTTGTCTCATCAGCAGAGATATCAAGTTGAGAACTGATGTCTTCAGGAAGGTCATTTATGAAAATTAGAAACAGTGTAGATCCAAGAATAGAGCTCTGGGGAATACCTGCATTTATTCAAAAAGATCTAGAAGAGTGGCCATTCAAGATAATTTTCATTTCATGATTTGATAATAAAGACTGAATCAATTGAAAAATTTGTCTAGAAATATCATAACCTTTCAACTTGTCAAGGCCAGTATGCCAAACCCTGTCAAATACCTTTGAATACCCAAAGCAACAGCCCAATCTTCACCATTCTTATCTAAAGCTTGATAGACTCTTTCAGTTAGCACATCAGCAGTTTACCTAGAATAGTGAAAGCCATATTACTTATCTGAAAGAAGACCCTGCAATGTGAGAGTTAATCAGGGCCTCTAGTCCTTGCCAAAAGGAGAAGACTAATAGGTTGATAGAAGGATCGGATTCATATAAGGTTAAATAACAAATTTTTTTTTAAAAAATAAAAATATCTTGCTGAAATAATTTTTCTTAACTGAAGTAAAATGTTTTTTGCAAAAATTTCTTTTAATATTTTATTGATATGTATACAAAAAATATAATCCCTATTTTATTATCTTGAGAATAAATCTTGGTATCTTCTCCAATATTAAAAGAAATTGAAAATATATCTTATGTATCTGTTCACTTAGTTTCAATTATCTAACAGTTTATCTCAAAATGACATTATCAAACAGTTTCTATAAGCTACTGCTCATTAAGATTAAATGATAGAGACAGCATAATAATCCAACCTATGTGTAAATCTTTAGTGAAATCTATGTAAAACATAAGTTATATCTCCTAATCCCACTTCAAAATAAGTTCTATCAAATTAGTTAAAAGAAATATTTTATACTTTTATTTTCTTAGACAGTGAGCCAATCACATAAGACTTCCCTTCATACTGCACTTAATATACAAAATGGTTGGTTGATTGCAAAACCAAATCAACTCAACAATGGATATTCATTAATAGCATCTGGTACTTTTAAATGGCTACCAAATCAATACTGGTCAAAAGGTTACTTAGGTAATCAATCTGTTTTTTTGTTTTTTTATTAACTGGATCTACAAAGGTCAAATGGTCACCTATTCAATACTGGTAAAGCAGAAATTTGCTTAACCACTTATGTGGATGATGTGCATTAAAATGCAAAAATCAAAATACTTGCCTTTTATGAGAGTGGAAAAATTTACATGATTCCTCAACAGAATTTACCTTAAATTTGAAACAAAATGTGTTTGGATATAAAGTGGAATTCAGGAAGCATGGTATTATTTTTACAATCCGTATCAGGTGATCAACTTACTTATTATCAAAGTCTGATGATATTTTTGAGATGAGATATTGTAACTATTTACATTGTTTGGATTGTTATCCTCATCTTTATTGTCATATTCATGATGTTTTGGATGTTGTATGCTCTGGGCTTCTTCAGGTGACATATGACCCAGTGGATAAAAAGTGACTTGATGCAGAGAGAACAAAAACTTGGAGAGGGAATTATCTGAAACAGAGGTATCCAAAGGAATGACATGTGGAATTAGAACAATCTACCCCTTTGGACTAAATAAAGTGTTCAGTTCAAGATTCCAACATATGTCACTTGAAGAAGGCCAGAATGTTGTGAATATGGCAATAAAGATGAGGACAACAGTCCAAACAATGTAAATAGTATAAATTATTATCAAAGTACCAGATGTTTGTTTTTTTTTAAAATCTCATGTCCCTTCAGGATATAGGTAACTCTCCACAGATTTCTTTTCACTACTATCTTGGGATTCTTGGGAAAGATAAAAGAGTGGCTTCCTGTTGCCTTCTTGACAATTTGGAATTCAGAATTTTCCCTCTCTTAGATCGATTGTCACTCAAACATCAAGAGCTCAGTTTACCCTACTATTTATCCCATGGTTGTGGGAGAAAAGAGGCAGATTTCTCAAGGTCATTTGTGAGAAATTGAATGCAACAGATGAGCCTGAAATTTGAACTCGGTTCCCTAATTCAACTTTCCATGCCAATATCCATTACACTAACCAGACATCCCCACATCAGATTTAGCGATCTTTCATTCAAACTAAGAAAACTGTTGCATTATGCGGTTATAATTGAGCAATAATATCCACAAGATACTCAGCCATAATGGACAGACTATAGAAAAGAGTCATTCAAACTTACAAATTTACTAACAATAAATGAGCATTTATTAATTTTTAAATTTGTAAATTCATAGTTGGTTTCTCTTTTTATTTTACTTTCTATACAATGGAGAATATCCTAATAAGTGAGGCTCATTACCAAAGCCATTTTCTAACACTAAAATCAAAATCATGTCAGTACCAGTCAGTGATATTTATAGAACATTTCAAATAATGATGGATCAATGAGCAACATCAATTAGCTACATTTTGAGCTGAAATTTTTTTTTGATGTATGCAATTAAGGGAGAAATGTTGGGTTATGTGATTTGACAAAAAAAAGGAGATTATGTTGAAAAAATGAATATTTATTATATTTCTGTGTACAAAACAATACTTTTTTTTCATCATGAGACTACAGATGTACTTATGTATCTCTAACCCCACAAAATACCCCCTGTAGTTTCCTTTTTAAGTTAAGAAAATAAAGAAATAAATGTTATTAAATATGAACTATGTATGTAGTGGGGGATGAAACATTAATATACACAATGTCTTATAGGTTAACTTAATTTTTTTTTTCTTAATCCTTTCATCACAAGCAAGATGTTAAAGTGACAAAGATGCAACAGATTTCATGAAAGAAACTTAGAAAATATTAGGACATTAAAAGACTAGAATTCAAGAAGACAGAAGATGATGACCAACATTGCAACTAAATTTTCGAAGTGTAGTTGATAGGAAAGCATTCAGCTGGAAGAGAGATCCACAAACAAAAAGTGCAAGAGAAGAAACCATTAGCATAGAATTTATGCTTACTTAGCAATTTCAAAAATAAAATGATGAGACCTAGCTGCCAATCTAGTACTGTGCTTAAATTTGTGAAATTGCAGTACCAGAGAAAATCAGAACAATTACCATAGAAAAGGCAGTTGGAAGCTATGTTATAGCAATGGCAAAGTAACTGATGCTGACACAACTAGGTCAGGACTGATGATATTGCAGATTTTTCTTTGTGCTTTTATCAAGAATCTCTAGATACAAAGCAGAAGCAGCAAACCAGATGTGGTAGCAATATTCAATGCACAGATGAATGGTAGTCTTATGCAGGTGCAAGACAGATTCTGGCAAAAAAAAATTGCCTGGCATGACAAAGTGATTGGTTTGGTTTATTTTGTTTTATGACATATCAACCATAAAGGGTTATTTAATGTGACGAAATTTTTAGGATAGGTTCGTATGAATAGAATATGTATTCTTTGTAAGAAATCAGTTTGTAGATTAGGTTTCATTGAGGTATTTTTGTAAAAAGGATTTTTGTCAAGAGTCAAATCTATTGCTGGTAATATATTTTTTTCAAAGATGTAGTACTGATAATTTTTCCTAAAATGTATTGCTGGTAATTCTTTTTAAAAAAAAATGTATTGCTGTTAATTTTTTTTTTCTGGCCTCAACGATTCCACTGTATAATTTTTTGCATCATGCTTATGTATTAGGGTGTTATAAGTTTTTGCTTGTCCAGTTTATGTTTAGTGGGTGAAGTGTCCATAATTTCTATGCCCTCTGGTTTGTTAGTGCTTTGTTTCTTGTTATGTTTTGTTCTTCGGAGGTCATTTTTTTCTATGTTTCTATTTGCTCTTGTTTGATTTGTTTTTCCATTAGTTTCTTTTGATGATCTTTGTCTGGATGATGACTATTCCCTTAATTGAGGTGAGATAAAGTTTTATTCATCTGTGTTTATCTGACTTGGCTCTTCAGTGATGTACCGAGTTGTATTATTTCTTTTATGAACCTCTTGTTTTTCTTGTGAATGTTTGGAGGGTTCTATTTATACTTTGGATTGGGGCTTTCAGAGTTATTTGTTTTGTACTTATACATTCTTTTTTCTTTTTTGTTGAGAGGATAGGATTTGTTTTGACTAAGGGTGTTTGGTTTATGTGTGATATACTAAATTTTAGTAGTTCTATTAGAGTTTTTAATTCATTTATTAGAGTTGTAAGTTTTTGGTTTCTTATTGTGTTGTTCTCTTGGATGTCATTTTGGTGATTTGTTATTTTATTAGTATTTGCGTATGATGTTGGAAGTGAGTTAATTTCAACCTGTTTTGTGTATATTTTATTCTTATTATTTGATTTTCCTTTTTCCAAATGTTACACTCTTTGGAATCTGCTGAGTGCTTTTGTTTGCAGTTTGCGAATAAAGGAGGGCCTTTCACAGGGTTACTCTTCATGACCAGTTTCAAATTCCCCACATCTTTGACAGGCTGGTACATTGATCTTGTAGATAGCCAAATTTTTTGCATTTGTGACATCTACAGGGATTAGAGTATGGCTCCACCTTAGATATTGTGTATCCTATTTTCATTTTTTTCAGTAGGGTAGGTTCATTGAATGTCAAAATTTATGTGTTTGTGTTTATTAATGTGCTATTTTTTTTTTTATTTATATTCTTTTGAGGTCTATTACGCCTTGTTTTTTCTTTTTTAGGGTATCATTGTTTTTACTTTCTTCAGAGTAACAGTTCTGGGCATTTTATTACTCCCTTAGAGAAGTTAAGAAATTGGTGGGGGTAAGCCTTTATTTTCATGTTGTTTATTTGATTGAGTTTTAGTATGTTTTCTGCATCTTTTTTGTTTTTTACTTGTTATTTTTCTTTCTTTCTTTTACTGATTTTTGGGTGACACATTTGTTATTTCACCCTCTAATCATTCTATGACTATGAAAATTGGAAATTGTTTTTTTCTTGATATTTCATTGTCACTTTCTGTTTCAAAGTTTCCATACTGTCTCTTGGATCATTTATAAAAGTTAGTCATATAACTTTTGGTTTTATATTTATCATTTGTGCTCCCCACCCACTTCAGAGTTCCTTCTTAAGAGATGCTATCAGGGAGGACTAATCCCATTCATACTGATCTGCCAGGGCTACACAGACAATATAGTCATGCTGAAAGTGACTGCAAGCACCCACATTCCCCCATCATATTTACCAAAGTATATTATGGTGTAAGGATTCACAGCCATATCATAGCCATTCTCTTTCATCCCAACTAGTCCTTGCCACTATGTGACTAGCCAATTAGATTGCATTGGCCTATTCCATCTACCTGTCTATCTCATGTTGTGGAAACTCCTGGCCGTTTTATACCAGGTTAAGAGTCCCTAGGCATCACAAGTCACCACCCACGGCAAACAGGTGGTCCCATTGAAGGAGATTTATAGTTTTTGGGAATCAATTTTCTCTAAATGTGTGATTTATATATTGCAATTTTATAGGTATTTTTGTATGAACGGGTAGTTTAGGATTGTATAAAAAACTATATTATTTTTTCTGAAGACACCATCCTATGTACAAATGGATAGGTTGTAGGCTTATTGTATATGCTGATGGCATGTCAGTGAAGTTTTCCTCATACAAATAATTAGTTTCTAATCCATATTGCTTCCTATACTACACCTGGTAGTAGTTTAATGTTCTACCCAGGATATAGGTGAACTTGTTTTGTGAAAAAACCCATGATTGGAGTTTAGCTTCATACCCAGTAAGTCTTGCCCAGGATATGTATGATGCAGTTTAACGTCAGGCATGATACAGTGAACCAACTTCCCTAGTAGCAAACTTAGCAATCGATTCAATATAATCTTCCACTTCATATAAAGGAAAATGTTAGACCAAGTAAGTGCAATGAGTTACTCTCCTGGAGGTTAGCATCAGCCATTTTGATGGTAGACAAAAATAAAAAAAAAATGAAACAAAATGTTATATTATAAATTTATATCCAAATTTCTTTTTAAAATTACAAATATCAAAATTAAATAAAGTTACAAATTAAAGCATTTGATGAAAATCTACGAGCAACTCTTGGAAAATGTCTTTCAAATAAATTTAAAACAAAACAAAAAACCTATTATTGTTAACTCAGAATATAAGACCTGAAATTTTCAGTAATAATTTTATATGAAGTGAACCAGTGGATATCCACAGAAATATATATATATCTATTATTTCATGTATCTTCACATATCACTACCAATCTTCATTGCCCATGTATGCTTTTATCTAGAGGCCATATTTACATGCAGCCTATTATCCACATCTTTATTATCATCACAATGTTTTGATCATTGTGCATTCCAGCTTTTGTCAAGTTACTTGGATTGATATATCAATCCAAGTAACTTACACAGGGAATTTCAAACTAGCCCCTTTATTTAATCTATGGAGATAGATTGTTCTCATTCCACTGCCCATATCTAGGGATAATAATCTATTGGATTAAAGCATTGGTTCAGGAATTTGATGACATAGTAATTATAAGTTCAATCCCTGAGCCAAGCAGTGTGTACTTGGTACTCAGTATAAACAGGGGCAAGCAATAACTGAGCAGTACTAAATAAGAACTAGATGAGATATCCCTCAATATGGACCGCGGAACAAGGACAATTTACTCCCATAGATCAAATAATGGGTTCAGTTTGAAATTCCCTGTAGGTTACCTGGATTGAAATACACCTGATGAAAGCCAGAGGGCACAATGGCTGAAACGTGATAACAACAAAGATGATGAAAATAATCCACATGTAAATAAGAATAACTCACTGTCCCACAAATTCAGATAGAAAACATGGATTGGTTTCATATAGAAAAAAAGGAATAAGGAATGTACAAATATTCTTTCACATTTGCTCTATCTCTCTATAAAGAATTTGAATGTATTGCAATTTTTATGCAGTCTTTTGCTATCTAGTCAGCAAGTCTGCCTGTTTTCCTTTCTTCTCCATCCCTCTCCCCTCACAATATAGGTCAATATATTTATTTTCTCCTTTCACCTAGTTTTCTTTTTACTTTCCTCTAGCTTTCTTACCTGCTACCTTTCCACTTTCTCTCACATTTCTCTCCTAATTCATTTTCATTTAATATTGTTATGTAGTTCACTTGGCCAGAAAGTGTAATTGATCCCAGTTCAAAAGAGCTGGAGATCAAGCAGATATTACATTCTTGGTAGAAAGACATAATTGTCATAGATTAAAACAAGCATAATTATAGCATATTTCAGACTAGTACCACCTGGGAGAATTACACCATGTTTCATGTAAATAATAACTCAGAGGAAATATATTCTGCTGCTTGAAGTCAGATCTGATTTAAGTTATTGAAAAGATTAAATTACTACAATCTATTGAGTAAACTTACATAATTCACAAGTCATTTTAAATAGAAATTCCACGCCATCACTACTACAACTACAATACAGTCTTTGTCTTTTCTATTTTCAATGTAATTATAACAAATAGCAAGTTTAAAACTATTTACTATTTCTACTACAGTCTGTCATTTTCACTTTTAAATGGTATAATACAACCAATAACACTGCTACTGCAGTAAGTCTTTTCCCATTTTCTTCAGTTTTAACACTGAAAAGGTAATAATTTAACCCACCTTCATACCACTTAAAATAAAAATATACTAACACTTTGAACAAAGCAACCAAATCAACTTGATTGAAAAGAAGAAATGAGGGCTATAAAGTTGTAACCATTAGCTTACAGAAAATAACTATGGTTAAGATAAATGACTTAGAATTCAATAATCTATATATAAAATTCAGTGACTTCTGTTAGCCAGTCCATCACATCCTCTAAAATAGACATACATTGACCAATCAAAACCAAATTTTGGGGAGAAGTGCAAAAAGGTAAGGGGGTACAAAATACAGTTGGTTTTACTAGGGTATATACAATAAATTTTCATTCATTTTTTTATTTTATTTTTTACCTTTCAAAAATTTGTGTGTGGTACCTAGATCCAATGGTATTAGTATACTTATTCAATTTTATAACAACTTTCCACCAAAAACAGTTATTAAGAAAACAATATGTTTTCAAGGGTTTCAAGCATAAAACAGTTTTGAAAATTTGTATTTAACAGGAAAATTGTACAAAATTCAATATTTACATTTATTCCCTTTCAATTGTAATACAACACACCTGTTTTGCACTGAATCAATAAGTTTTTTGAGAATTTCAAATGGAATTTCATTCCAATAATGTTTAAACCAAGTTATAAAGTTTCTCTATCTTCAAATTGACATTTATTTTAGTATACTCTTGACAAAATTTCCCACAAATTTTCTATTGGGTTTAAATCTGGAAACTTAGTGGGACAGTCCAAAACTTCAATATTTTTTGTTTTAAACCAGTCTTTTGTGAGCTTAGAAGTGTGTATGGCTGCATTGTCCTGTTCAAAAGTAGCATTATTGGTGTCTAGACGATTCATAAATGTGACAAAA